>CABFOW010009133.1:0-15065 GCA_902141385.1 Timema californicum | reverse complement strand
TCACAATCACCCTACCATTACACATTAGCGTAAGTGCGTATAACACGAACGGGTAGTAAGACGCGATGCTAATAATAATAGTAATAATAATCGTCCCCCACAATAAAGCAGACGACAAACTGGAGCGTTACATTTTGGTCCTTTGCAAGGGGTGCATTTATGTCCGTCCAGTATAGTATTGAGAGATCACTGGAATCGAAAAACAGTCGTTTTCGCATTCCGTTTGTTTTGCTTAAACTAAAACGTTTATGGTTCCGGTTCGACGGTTGCCCTCTGTAATTTACATATAGTAAACTTTAACTTGCGTTTGCGGCACACGCAAGCCCTATGAGGGAGGGATATAGGGGTTACACTGTACCAGAGCCGTGGGTCTAAAAGGAGCCTGGGAATATCCTGGGATGTCAGAAAGTGTTTTCATACATTAAAGACTAACATAAAGGTATACATTATATTATGTATGGTTTTTTTTCAGGTGGGATTAATTAATCATTATTTGATTGTTTTTAGACAGGATTAATATCAAATGGAAGAGTGCCCGAAAAACTTTGTAGCCCATGATAAAATTTCTCTCAGAGGCCCTGGGCACACGTGAGTGATATATTTATTGTGCTACTCTCAAAATTGTAGTTTGGGTTTGGCGGTAGTGTAATTTAGTCGTGTGTAGTATTTAGTGTTTGTAGTAATGTCTCGTTAGCGCGACAAGTTTTCAAAATTAGTATATAAGTGCAAACTATTGTAATAATACTATACAAAAATTGTCGTGTGTAGTATTTAGTGTTTGTAGTAATGTCTCGTTAGCGCGATAAGTTTTCAAAATTAGTATATAAGTGCAAACTATTGTAATAATACTATACAAAAATCAATTATTGGGCATGTGGGGGGGCGGGTGAGAGGGGATGAGGAAGCCAACTCAGGTCCCCACAAATGAAGTTTGTCATTGGCCCTACGTTTGTTAAACGTGGCCCTCACTTGGAGTCAAATTTAATTATAAATAATTTGTGCATAAAAAATAAAATTACTTTTTTACATTACCATTCATTTTTAATCTAGTCTACAATTTTAAGAGAAATATGTATCAATCCAGTCAGTTCGTAAGTTGTGTACTCTTGTTATAGAATGAGTGTTTAGAAAATGCACCTTAAATACCTCAATCAAAAGTGTCTGATTCCATCAACCAAATCGTGATCAAATCTCTCTATTAGTCTAAGAGGTCTGGGTTCAAAGCCCCGTGGGGGTTCACAGCTTATCACAGTGAATACCTATAACAATGGTCACATAGTCAAAGGCAACATGCTTCGCAATAAACTGGTGGGTTCGAGTGTCGGCTGGTTGCATTTTTACACATTTCATTCATCGCTATGATGTTTTTTTCGTTACGTTTCATCACCCATTTGGATAGTGTTGTAGGGAGAAGTTAGGTATCATTTAAATGAAATTTTACCCGAATTCACGTGGGGAAGAGAAGAAAACTGTTGAGTAAAAAACACCATCAGTAAACCCAACTGGGAATCGAATCCCAATTTCCCTACATTCGCAAATGCTGTGGTTTTCTCACTCTTCTACAAGCAAATGCGGTTGTATTTTATCTATGCTACACTCTTAAGCTTTACAAAGAATATTAAGTCATCCGGGGTTCGAATCCTGGTCGGATGTCCTGGAGTGTTTTTTTCCTAAATGGTTCCCCCCTCTTTCTCCACGCTAATGAAGATACTATTTCTATAAACTCAACCTTTCTCATCCGTAACGTACGGCCCACCTCGGTGGTGTAGTTAGCTAACGCGCTAGTCGTATTGAGCTCGACTGCCGAGGACGAGGAGATCAAGGTTCAAATCTCGGTTGGGTGAACTGGGGGGTGATTTTTCCTAAATGGTTTTCCACTCTCCCTCCACGCAAAAGCGGGTTCACTTCCTCTAAATTCAACCTCCCCAAATCCTAATCCATTAGCCTAATAAGTACTTAATAAGCGTGTAAACCGAACGGGTAGTAAGACGCGCTGCTAAATAATAATAATAATAATAATAATGTAACGTACGCATTAGCGTAATTCATACAT
Organism: Timema californicum; assembly: GCA_902141385.1. Taxonomy (NCBI): domain Eukaryota; kingdom Metazoa; phylum Arthropoda; class Insecta; order Phasmatodea; family Timematidae; genus Timema; species Timema californicum. Next base: position 13,012 of record CABFOW010009133.1, on the reverse strand, counting down.
ATGCGTACATCCCGAATTGGTGCTAAATAATCAAGTCAATAATGTTATTTATAGTAATGAAGAAACAACTCTGCGAAGATCCAGCGTTTAGTTTTATGACGTCTACAGTATATGGTCAGGTAGTTTGTGTGTTGTGTTTGACTTAGAATTAAGTAGGGCAAGACTTTTTAGTTTGATATTGTGTACAACGAATCAAGGTTTGTATTTCGCAGGCTTAAGCTTGTTAGCAAGTTATATTGTTACTGAAGTAACACCAAGTATCGTGTCCATGTTAATCATCAAAGTATTTGCAGTACATTTAGCGAGAATTCGTATGTATTATTATTGTTATTATTATTATTATTATTATTAGCACTGCGTCTTACTACCCGTTCGGGTTATACGCAAATTCGTATGTAATTATGCTGAATGTTAACTTCAATAGAGCAATAAGGAAACAAATAGACCAAAATGAATGGCTTGATTTTGGAGAGTCTCAGCCGATATCGTGTTTGTCTTTTGAGCTTAGGGTCCCGGGTTCGTTTCTCAACATGACCGAAAAATTAATCATCCGTGAAATGTGGGTTTACCCCGTCACAGTGATGAATTAACGTCCTGGGGCCGGATGTTGTTCCTGTTCTATTCTTAAGATAAATTATAAGGCATATAAAGCTGCGACAGGTATAGAAAGCCGGTAGTGTATAATTTATGGCTGGAATAAAAAAAAACTGACCACAGGCTGGAAATAGTAATGGGTGTAATGTTTTATGCGACGAGAAATTCCCACTTTTAACTTCAGTAGCCGAATGGTCTAAGCCAGGAACACACGACACAACTTCTTGAACAAAAAGTTGTGAAATAACTTTTATAATATCTCGGTCACACCGACTGTAGGGTAGAACTTTTATAATATCTCGGTCACGCCGACTGTAGGGAACACTGTTCAGACAGCATATGTGATTTTATACAATATTGTGAGGAATGCGATAGTTTCTCCCCCTTTGCTAGAATAATAATAGATAATGTATCAGTGAGATATATATAAGATGGCGTCCGGTGGCCACACAATATTGTACAAGATCTGCTTTGTACAACTTTTAGAATACAATTTTAAAGACTAAAACACGTCCTATATCGGCCATTTTTATTGTAAAACTTTTGGATTGTTAAATAACCCTATCTACTAGGCGTTAACTAATTGAATATATGATAATGTTAGGGAGATATATATAATTACAATTTAAAGGTATTATTATTATTAGTATTATTATAAATATGATAGTTTCTCCCCCTTTACTAGAATAATAATAGATAATGTATCAGTGATATATATAGATATATATATATATATATGATGGCGTCCGGTGGCCACACAATATTGTACAAGATCTGCTTTGTACAACTTTTCGAATACAATTTTAAAGACTAGAACACGTCCTATATAGGCCATTTTTATTGTAAAACTTTTGGATTGTTAAATAACCCTATCTAATAGGCGTTAACTAATTGAATATATGATAATGTTAGGGAGATATATATAATTACAATTTAAAGGTATTATTATTAGTATTATTATAAATATAAAAAATAAACTCTATATATATATATATAGTTTATGTATGTTTACTTATATAGATATTATTATAGATTATATATGTTATTATTAGTATTATTATAAATAAAAAACTATATACATATAGCTTATGTATGTTTATATATATTTATAATAATACTAATAATAATAAGTTTAAATTATAACTGTTTTGAATAAGAATTTGATCCCTAACGTTATCATGTATTCAATTAGTTCACGTCTAGTAGATAGGGTTATTTAACAATCCAAAAGCTTTACAATAAAAATTTCCTATATAGGACGTGTTTTAGTTCTTAAAATTGTATTCAAAAAGGTTTACGAAGCAGATCTTGCACAATATTGGGTGACGACTGGACGCCATCTTTATGTTTAAATTTCTTGAACAACATTTTGTACAATAAGTTGTGTCGTGTGTCCTGTTAGACTGGCCTGCTGATGACAGGGAGATCGGAGTTTGAATCCCAGCCGGGTCTACATAGAATCTTTCCTTCTTCACCCCTACCCCATTAGAGTAATTATCATGTATGCGTATAACCTGAACAGGTGATAAAAAAAACTTCCTCGTCCTTAACACATGAGCGTAGGCCTAATCAGTACATAAGAGCACAACCTGACTAGAATAATGAAACACGGTACTAAAAATACCCGACTAAAGTTAATCCTGTGACTATTCTACTGTACAGAACATTCCGCCGGAAGATACAGCTCACAGCCGAAGATGCTCCTCCGTTTAAATCTCCGTGTAGTTTATTTTCAGACCGTGTAGAGAGGGGGCTTAATGAACGTTACAGACAAACATTAATGGCGCACTTTATAAAAACAACTGCTTGGTCGTTGACCCACGTGATGTGTATTTATATTCACACTTGAGTTTATTATATGCAGGAGCTGCACCGCTCGGGACCTGGTGGTCTAGGGGTGAGGTGTCATATTTCTGTAATTGGGTTCCGGGGTTCAATCCTCAGTCCCGGCACAGATTTATCTGATTACAAAACCCTTCCTTCACCTCTGACAAGACATATTGTGAATGTGCGGAATGCCAGGTCTCCGCTGTGGTTCGGATTCCACGTTAAACTGTAGGTCCTCCATTTCATCTCACAATCACCCTACCATTACACATTAGCGTAAGTGCGTACAACCCGAACGGGTAGTAAGACCCGGTGCTAATAATAATAATAATAATAATAATAATAATAATACACCGCACGGTGTTGAATACAATAGGTTTCAATACACTAACTTAACCTAATATAGTACGTCAAACATTAAGGGAAAAGGGCGGAAGGGAAAAGTTCAATAAGTATTTTTTTGCAGTTTTTGAAACAAAAAACTTTATTGCCAAAACAAACAAAATACCGCTTCAGTAGATGTTTAATATATTACTTTTTTACACAATCTCAATCGTTCTTGAATATCTGTCATGAGCACAGTGGTATTCTTCAAACAGACACTTTTTTAAATATAGGTTAAAAAAAAGTTTCTGTTCAAATTTCGTGATCCCCGTGAGGTAGGTCTACAGACATGCGTAAGTGGTCGATTGGTTTAAAACATCACTCTCGCAATAGAATGGACCAGGAGATCGAGGTTTGAATCCCCGTCAAAAGTGCTGAGGGTGGATTTTTCCACTCTCCCTATAAAAACAAATGCTGGTACACATCTTTTAAATCAGGTATGGGGGAAATTTTGGGCTGAAGGGACGCTTTGAGGATTTAAATAAAATAATAGGCTGCCAAATAAAATACACGAACAGTTTTTCAGTTGACGCAATTTTAATATTTTAATAAAGAAAAAAATGATATAGACAACATAAAAAGGCAGACAATATATAGAAATATGTAAGTGATATTCCAATAAAATTGAACTTGACTAAATGAATGATATATTCTTCCAAAAGAATATATTTTTAATTCTGGTATTATTAACACTAACATGGTTTTTCATAGATGGATAGTTAATTATAGGCTTGCAACAAGGTAAATTCAACCTTTTTAATCCTAGCAGATTAGAGTAATTAGTGCATATTAATATAATCTGAATGGGTAGTGAGTGAGATGTAAGGATGAAAACAAACTGTGATGTTGTTTGAAAATATTAAAAGCAACTTGTTTGTCTAAGTATCGACCAGCGGCAGCATGACCTACATCTCTGACTATGTCCCTCAAACCTGCGTAAAACATGTCGTGTACTTTTAAAAACAACATCTTGACAGAGGAAACGACGTTAAAAACAAATAAAATATAAAACATTCACCACATAAATACACATAAAAAATAATAATAAAATGTTAGTCTTACATTCATTGTTTCCATAAGAAGAGAAGGTGTCAAGTTAATTAGGTCCTCTAGAGGCGTAATTGATTGACTGACTCGTTGTCAACTACGAAGTAGCCACGCGCGGTTGTTGTACAAAAGTATAATGATAGCTCCAAATGTTAAGGTGGGGTGTAGGGGACGCGCGAAAAAGTCAGTGTTTTTGTAATTTTATAACAAAACTTTTTTTGGCCAAAATAAAAATAAATATTGCTTTACTACAAACATAAAGTTTGACTTTACTCACGTGGTGATATCAGCAGTTGTTGAATATCTGTCATGAGAATAGCGTCATTAGATGACAAACTTTTTAAATGGAGAACGTTGTTATTAAATTTCAGGCCACCCTTGTAAGATATTCAACAAATGTTGATGTCACCATGGGAAGAGAATTAAACTCAATTTTTGTATTGAAGCAATAATTGATCTAGTTTGACCAAGAAGATGTTTTGCTACGAAAACTTCAAAAACACTTACATTGTCTCACTTCCCCCTTCACCCTTCACCCCAACCTTAAGCGCAATATATGGCGAACAGTCTATTACTAGCGATTACTATCAAACCTTAGAGAACAGGACGATAACAATCCATTCAGAGCAATTTGTCTACCAGCTTACTGGGGAAATTCAAATTAGCTACGGTAATTTGTTATAGGTAGAGGGTGACCTGGTGGTCTAGGGGTAAGGTGTCAGACTTCTGTGCTGGCGGCCGGGGTTCAATCCTCAGTCCCGGCACAGATTTATCTGATTGACAAACCCTTCCTTTCCCTCTGACAAGATATCTTGTGAATGTGGGGAATGCCAGGCCTCCACCGTGGTTCGGATTCCACGTTAAACTGTAGGTCCTCCATTTCATCTCACAATCACCCTACCATTACACATTAGCGTAAGTGCGTACAACCCGAACGGGTAGTAAGACGCGGTGCTAATAATAATAGGGCCTATAGGTAGAGCCTTATCCGACAGCTAGGAAAGTTAGTAGATCCACTTCACTTTCACGTAAACCGATTCTCTGGACGCTTGGTCTAAAAGGCGTCACCCTCGCAATAGACTGGGAATGCGAGGAGACCTGAGACGAGGAGGTCGGAGTTCAAATCCTGGTCGGATGTACTAAGAAAGGTTTTCCCAAAGTGGTTTTTCACTCTACTTCCACTTACATACGGTTACACCTCCTATAAATTCAACCTTTTCTCATCTTTAACACTCAAACTTAATTAATGCATATGAATATAGCCCCAATCTATACCCGTATTGAGTCATAGCACATTTTTTGTGACGTGAGTGTACCCTTGTTTTACCCTGAAAGGTTTTACAAAGCTTACCTTGCTTGGTTCTACTATGATGCAGCTTATCATAATTTAGGGCCATAGAATAATCAGTCAAGGTAATACTGCTACCTTGCTTGGTTCTACTAAGTCACAACCTCTAAGACAGCACCATAGTTTAGTCTGTCAAGGTCAGGCCGTTCTTTACCTCTCACGGTAAACGAGGTGTACAGTGACTCGAAGGAACATCTCACTCCCCAAGTAACCCCCACAGTAGTTTTAATTTCGCAACATTTCTTATTTCCCACAAAATTGTCCCCGGGCTGGTCATGAATAATTCCGGAGTTACAGGAGCTCGTCACGATTCAAGCGAGGATCCTCGAGCTGACGACGGGAGGTGAGGACTGGAAAGGCTGCTTGTATCCCTCGTAGAGTGTCCCTCAAGCGATCCCTTGTGACGTCACAGCACAGGTCCCCAGGAATAGGAAACAAAAGAAGAACCAAAACAACACCTTGTTGTGAAGAGAAACCTTTTCTTCATTTGGCTTTGTATCCATCTCTCTGACGAGATCAGTTCAACAATCCAACTTCCCCCTCCCCCTCCCTCAAGGCTCTGATGCAACACGTAAGGCTAGCGCGTCTGACACTCCCTTGGAGGTGTAAAAGTGAAGGGTGGGTCGATCAACTAAAAGGGAGCATTGGGTGTTGTTTCTACGTGTTGTGTTTCTCTCTCTCTCTCTCTTTCTCTCTCTCTCTCTCTCTCTCTTTCTCTCTCTCCTGGCGAACGTTTATGAATTTCCTTGAAAATCATTCTCGTAGTTAAGAAATTTGTTTACTGCTTGCACTGGTCAAATGGTCTAAATGTTCTGAGCGTGGTTTTTTTCTAAATGGTTTTACACTCTCTCTCTCTACGCAAATGTGATTACGATTCCTCTAAATTCAACCTTCCTCAGTACTTACACATAGTGTAATTATTAGTAAATGTGCATATAATCCAAACGGGTAGTAAGACGCGGTGCTAATAATAATAATGCTAATAATAATAACTTCACCTGCACTCGCTTGGATTGAGAATGAAAAACTGCCGATTAGTTACCTGTGGGCCCAATCGTGTTATCGGAACATCGCCAACTATTGAACTATTTGGTTCAATTTACATTTGATGTGTACTAGGTAAAATGGGGGGAAATCACATTACACACATTTTAGAGGACAACTTTTATGTCTAAAACCCCATATAAAGACCCCAGAAAATTCACCTAAAGTGTATTAGAAATATCTCATGATTGTATAAGACAGTGGCTCTCAACCTTTTTGAGGTGACGGCCCCCTTGGTAGATCATCAAATTATCCTCCCCCCCTACCCCACCCAACTTTTTTTTTATCAAATGCCCACGACCACGCTTCACAATATTATTTGAAACAATTATTTTATTAAATATTTTAAAAATCTTGTTTTATAATCACTTCTTTATATTAAAAACCAATAAAACTGACAGCGTAACGGCACAAATAAATTGACTGAAAATTAATGTGATGGTTGGCAGAATTTTGTCTTTATGAGTTCTTGAATATTGGGTCTTACAACTGTTAAGTAGTGTTGCCAATACCAGAAGAAAAAATTATCTTACTTTGGAAAATGAATTGAAAAAAAGAATGTCTTCAATTTTTAGCTGATTTTAATGTAATTTCCAAGTTGTTCCACGCCCCCTCGGAAAGCGCTTCATGCCTCCCCAGGGGGGCGTTACCCCCAGGTTGAGAACCACTGGCCTAAGAGATGGCAGCACTAACTCTATTTGAGTTATTGAACTTTCCCCTTGTACCCTTCATATGAAACGGGTGTGCTGCGCCCTTTCAAAACGTCTCCGTCCACTGACCGTGTGCGCTATGGCGGGATAAACAGTAAACACACCCAGTCTGTAGTCACGTTGACCATGACAAACTCTTCGGGTCTGGTTTCTGGGTGACAGAAAGTTTGACGATCGAATCCCAGTCGGGTGTACTGAAGATCCCCCCCCCTCCCAAATTCATCCTCATTATCTTTCCACGCAAATGAGGGTAAAATTTGTACAAAGGTAAGATTCCCTCAGCGCGTCTTGCGTCTCGCGTCTGCGACCGCAGACGTGGGGTGGTGAGTCACAGACGCGGGATACAGTGTTTCCCTAGATGCCTCTCTTGGTCGCCAATCGTGGGTGATTTTATGTGTAGTACGATGGCTATCGTTTCTCATTTATCAGAGTTTTTCAATTGTGTTTTATATAATGTTTCGTGTTATTTTGTTTTTTGGAATAGTGTGGATAAAGATACTAGCTTGATCAACCAACTATTCTTGAGATCTCTTTCCATGTGTTGTCCTTCACATTTTGGTTCCAGTACACTGGCGAAGATATGTCAAAAATTGATGGGTGATTTTCCATCTCTACAATTAAATTTTCGTCCTCTTCTATGGTAAAATCTGACGCGAGACGCACCGAGGGAATCGTACCTGAAGCAGTGTGGAGCATGTAGAGCCGCTGGACGCGCACTCTGGTCGCCAGTCGCAGACGCGAGACGCGCCGAGGGAATAGTACCTTTAATCATAAATTCCTCATTCTTACTCTATTAGCGTAGTTAAATTCGTATGGATTGATTTCATCGCATCTTACTACCCGTTCGGGCTATACATATGATATAGCCTGGTAACTACGTTGTGCGGTAAGAATGATGAGGGTAGAATTGAGAGCAAATGAACCCGCAGGGATTTGTGGGGAGGGGAAGTGGAGGGGGTGGAGTTTTGTGGTTTTGCTTAAGGTGCGCGATGAATGATAAGGAGATAAGGAATAAAACAGATATTTGTTTCTCAGAGTTAAAGAAGTTATGTAAGTGTTAAATACCTTTATAAAGGGAGTGTATGTTGATATGGTGATAGCGTGTATGTGAGTATGTATGTATGTGAGTATGTATGTATGTATGTATGTATGTGGATCTCTATGTATACCTTTGTGTTTATGTGTTTGTAAGAGTGTGTATTGTGTATATCTCTGTACTTATGTGTGTATCTATGTGTGTACGTGTGTGTAAACCTCTGTGTTTATGTGTGTGTGCTTGGCCAGAGAAATTTGAATCCCACCTCCAAGCCTTCCGAGAAGAAACAACCGCTTTTTTTTCTTCTTCTTTTTTGAGGAGCGACAATGAAACACAAAATATTATATTGATTTTAAATTAGCATCAAATCTCTTTAGAACAAAAGAAAACGTATATTTTAAAAGAAGGCGTGACTTTTTTTTATCCGACGTTTTATGGTTGAGAGTTTGTCTCGAGGAGAAACTGCAGGGGCGTCAGCTGTTACTCAGTCTCCCGAACGTGGGGGGGTTAGGTGCGTTTCCTTTGTTGTCAGGTCCGATACGCAGTGATCTGTCAACCGGTTTGATAGAGGTCAAGAGTTCTTAGCTGTGTGCTTGAGAATGTTCTACTTGATGCTAATATACAGGCACTACTGTATCACCAAGGGGTCAGCCAGCTTTTTGGGCCTTGATCACAAACAAGGATACACCAAATCCTCAGCCTTATGGAAGTTTCGCTGCCCTCCTTGAGCCAGGTTTAGTTCATCAACACTGGGGTTCGCTAGTGTCAACACTGAGTCATAAAATCAATTCCAAATGTGCAGTTTTTAAACGACCTATCTTTTAAATGTTCGTCAAAAGGGGCAATTGTAATCGTAATGAGCAGTCTGTTCTTTGTGAGATGGGATTATATGAAGAAGGGGTTGGGTCGCTACCTGAACCTAGGTTTGTGGAAGCTGGCAGATTGATTCAAGACGGATATTTGTCTACGTCTTTCTAATGAAACCATGTTTAAAATGAGCTTTTTGTAATGCCCCTTAATCGCACCTAGGGATACCCTTGTTGAAGGACTCAAGCTCTCCCATGGAGTGCAGCCATTTTAGCCTGGAGACTGTGGATCTGGTTTATATCTTGTTTGTGGCCACGGATTACTTAAAACTTATCAAAGTTTCCCACGATAATCCATCACTACTCCACTTTACGTCTGACCTTTCTATGTGTCTATGCATCTCATATTCATTCTTTAAATTCAATCTTTCCACAGATAATTATGTCCCAACTGTTATAGAAAGAATTATAGGATAAATAAATTGTACATTTTCATATTAAACAATTTAATTTTCTTATAACATTACCGATTATGACCGATCATCATTATTATGGTCACATCTTAAATTTTATCTTAGGGGTGTGTGAAGCTTCCAAACCGTGGATTTTGCTTCGAGTATTTGTCAACTTCAACTTCACTGCGAAAAAAATAAAATGGCCCCGACAATACAAATTTGGACTGTCAATAAGGCATATAATATATCCAACTTATTTAGTTTTCTGTTGTTATGTAGAACTGTACATGACAATTTTCTACTTTATTGATTAAATTACTTGTATTAGTAAAGAAATTTATCAAATTTGGACAAAATGTGTACAATTTTCCACAATAAAAAACCCTTTTATATGATAGCCTATTTAGTGACTACATATATATGATTATTCCAGTAACAAACATTTTTTTATAAATGTTCTAACTTCAATTCGAGTTCGGGAACATTTCATATTAGATTTAACTCTACTTAGTCATCTCATCAGTATGAATATTTTACAAGTTTGGAAATAACTTCTAATCCATGATCATGATTATCTAAACGCACACGTAACGTAAAGGTTCTCCTCGTGTTCTAAAGTGAAGCCATCATATTGCACTTAACTTGACGTTGACGTTAAATCCCCCGTAAAAATTGTCCAGAAGATAGCTTTAACATCAAGTGAAGTTACGTGTTCCCACCAGACAATAACTTTCCGAGTAACGTCAACACGGCTATTTAGCACTTCACTTGTTTGTTTATATTGTGCAGACGTCTTCTTCGGTATAGTTTGTTTGTCCACGTCTCGCGAGCAACAAAACATCATGGCTTCTATTGCAAGTACTTTAAAACTTAAATCGCCCTTAAATGCTTGGCTTCTATTTTAATGAACAATTTTTTATCAGACAGTTCAAATTAATGGTCTGTGTTTTGCTAGAATGTTAACATTACGTTACGTGAACGTTAAGTTGATCGTGACCCTGGCATGAAAAACACACACACACACACACAGACAAAACGGAACTTATGTTTGAAAATGTCGACAATGACAGGATCACCAAACGGAGTCTTGAACCCCCACACACCATCGTTTCAGACGCCAAGATGGCGGGGATAATTATTATCAAAGGATTTATTTGGCGTGACAAATAGTGCAACAAGTAGCGTGCAAGAGTTATTACCTGGACATACAAGGTGTCCTTGACATCTTAGTGTCACCTCAAGAAGAAATTGTCTTGTTTTGATCACGAGATGATCGATAGCATAAACACACACGTGATAGTATGTTGCAATGACTGGCCTACAATCCACTATTGTTATTATTATGTGTTTTGTCTTTCAAGAGGTCCATTGTGGTGTTTAAATTGAGTCTTCCAGCATGACCTACCAGCAGATTTCCTTTTCTAGATTATGAAACTTCATCTTCTTTCCCATTTTGAGATGGATCATCCAGTTGCATTCATCGTGTTATTGGTTCCCTTCATCCTTCCACCTTGACACTCAATAAGCCTTTTTTTTTCTCCTGGTGTGAGCCATCTAATTGGTTCTCTTTTAATTTATTTTTCTTTAGAACTTCTTCATTAGTTCCACTATCTGTCCACTCAATATTAACGTCACTCGCTTCAGTGTCTGAATGGTCTACGGCAGGGTTAACCAATTATTTTTTATAGAGGTCCATTTAAAAATCTTGCTAGGTTTTTGCGGTTCGATAAACTTTGGCAGTGACTGAAGGTCAAGTCCCACACGCCGCCATGCCTATACTAACTTAAAATCGTGATTCGCTTTCCTTTTAGCTATTATACTTACAGTAGCCCCATGGCTTCTTTGGTGCTGACTGACAACTAACAGCTTATGGCTTTGAAAAGTTACCAGACTAAATGATGTATCCCTACACCAAACCATAGGATCTGCAAAAACGTCTGTTTAGCAACTGTCAGAAGTCAGCTCTGAGCTGTCAGTCAGCACCAAAGAAGCCATGGGGCTACTGTATTTACTAAGAAACACGAAGGCTAAGCACATCCACGTGGCACACCATTGTTTGTGAAGGGGCAGGTTGTGGCTGCCCTCCGTTGTATACCCCCCGCCCGTGGCCATCGAAATATCATTTCTTCTGTTTATCACTATCTTGTTGAGGTTCGTAAACAGTGTGTCTATGTTCCGGATGCGGACCATCGTCCACCGTCTGGGGATCCCTGGTTTCATGTTAGACTGACCTTCTGAAAACGGGGAGATAGGGATTCGAATTCCAGTTGGATCTACCGAGGGTGGTTTTTCTTACAATTGTTTATCACTCTCCTTCCATGCAAATTTGGGTAAATTACCACTAAAATGTTTATTTCCTCATCCCTACCCTAGGAGAATAATGATCAAGTATGCGGATAACCTGAACAGATAGTAAAAAAAAAGTTGATCTGCTCATGACATGACAAAATGACGGCGCGTTTCAGTTTGGTTAGCTGGTAGTATTAGTATGGTAGTATGGTGTTACTGATAAGACATGCTGTAACGAGAGGGAAAAACTATAGAGGGCTCAAACTATAAAATATATTAAAATAATAATTAGGGGTGTGCGAGTAAGCATCTTTCATTTGGGATATAGTTTGAATGAAAATATCTTGTCGAGTTTGAATAATATACAACAATATTTGTACTAACAATATTTTCAAGTTTTTTTCTCCCCGTCATTTTTTGAAAATTGTTATGATCATAAAAAGCTGAATTTCCTGTTAAATTAAATATAACTGTTTATGTTATTTTATTATAACCCTTTCTTTTTCTTGCTGCACAAATAAAACTTGTCTTGTAAATAGAGCCTTTCTTGTTAGCTCTAACCTCTTCAACTAGAATGAGACAAATACCCGCATCGATGGTCATAGGGGCTGAGTCGTCAACCTCATATTGTCTGGTTTGCTGGTGACAGGAAGGTCAGAGAGTTAAATTATGACTCAGAGTGTTGCTTTTTTCCTAAATGGATTCATACTCTCTCTCCTAGAAAATGTGGGTACATTTTCTATCAATTGTTCCTTCATAATCCTTACGACTTTAGTGTAAGCATATGGTTTCCCGAACGGGGATAAGAAACGGTACAGAAAAAATAAAAATAAGTAGATACATTTACATACTATAACGTTGTGCTCCTTCATTTTTTATTATTTGTCAAAAAATATATATTTTTAATTAGAAAAAAGCCATAAAAATTTATGTCAATTTTGAATTTTCGATCAAACTCGATTCCACATTATCTTATTAATTTGCAGAATGACAAATTTTTATAAATAATTCCCTGCTTGGTCGCAGTTCAAAACTCTATCAATGCAATTATTATTTTTATTTTTATTATTATATTGAATTTATTATTAATAAATTAACTATTTTATAACTATTATAAATTATTGAATTTGAAAAAAATGTATTTGCACATAACTATTTTTACCTTATTACAATTAATAAACTAACGTAGAAATTATCCCCTATCCTCCAAAAAATAATTGTTCCAAAATGCAAACTAACAATTCAAAGTCGCCAAAAGATTGGGGATGGTGTACAAAATGATTCCATCCACATATATTGTAATTATTTGCACAAATACAAAATACATCACTCTAAGAAAAATTTAAGTATATAATTACAAACATACACTACTATGGAAATTAGATAGTACATGTAGCTAATATTTCTTACTTTTAATAACCAGTTGACCTTTCTAAGCTGTGTTATTTTATGCTAATGGCCTCTCGTAATTC
>CABFOW010009132.1:0-15079 GCA_902141385.1 Timema californicum | reverse complement strand
TAATAATAATAATAATAATAATAATAATAATAATGTTTCTCAAAATGTTCTCAATTTATATTATCATAGTAAAATTATGATTACCAAAATTAAATTAATGTATAAAACTAACTTTACCATTCCATCTGAAAATGGTAATTTAAGCATCTGGCCGCCCTTGTCTGATACATCCCGTCTAAATGTTCAAATAATTACTGCAGAAGGCAACAGAACTACTACAACTTATCAAATAATTGCCCAACTGACCGGTGTGTTTTTGAATGTCAATATTATAAGGTGAGACAGACAGGTCGATATGAAACTGGTTGGTTCAAACTGGCGCAATACAATACATTGCTAGTCAGGCTGCCCAGTTAAGAGACACACCAAGCTGAATTATTTCCTTGACAGACTGATCTTCTCTGCCATCGCAAACCAGTGCATGTGAACGTTCCTCACAGCAGTGCATTGAAACAGTGGCAACTTGCCGACAAATGTTAAGGTGAGGCCGGCTTTGCACTGGTAGCTAAGCCAACCATTATTATTAGCACCACATCTTACTACCCGTTCGGGTTGTACACACTTACGATAATGTGTAATGGTAGGGTGATTGTGAGATGAAATGAAGGACCTACAGTTTAACGTGGAATCTGAACCATTGTGGAGGCCTGGCATTCCTCACATTCACAAGATGTCCTAAGCCGACCAGTGCGAGCCAGTGTGTGTGATCACTCCTAAGCTGTCAAATGTCATTTTAGAAAACATTCTAAATAAAATACAGTAAGGAGTGATAATGAATGTGGCTAGGACTTTGATACAACCCATGATAAGCACCCTGTATAAATAAGTGAAATAGATTAATTAAAAAAATATTTAAAATGAAAATTAGATTAAAATGTCTGGTTGAATTGTGCATAAAATTATAACATAGGGGCATATAAATTTTTTAAAATAATATATGTTAAAATAACATTGTCAAACAGTTAGAGAAAAAATATAAGTTGACGACAAGTCTAAAAGAACATAAACAACTATTTAAAAATACAAAATTAACAAATAAAGTCCAAGTTTACAATGCAGCCCATGTGAATGAATAGTTAAATTCGAATTAAAAAACACAGTTTTAGTCAAACCCAAAATTATGACAACGGTAGTTAAAGTTCTTGTTATAACGAATGAAACAAAATAATAATAATTATATGATGGTTTGGTGTAACACGAAGTGTTGTTAACAACCCTTCGTGTTACACCCCAACGACTATGTAGCCATGATTATGGTACTTAGATTACCGAAACATGTTGGCAACATCTAAAACAGCTTTCTTCTAAACGCTGTTTTTTTGCTAAAAGGAGTAGCGGGAAATAACCAAGAATGAAGATCTACTACCCAACCATCACCAAATCATTATTATTTTGTTTCATTCGTTATAACAAGAACTTTAACTACTGTTGTCATAACTTTGGGTTTGACTAAAACTGTGTTTTTTAATTCGAATTTAACTATTCATTCACATGGGCTGCATTGTAAACTTGGACTTTATTTGTTAATTTTTTGTTTTTTTATTTTTGTTTTTGTACTTTTAGACTTGTCGTCAACTTATATTTTTTAACTAACTGTTTGGCTATGCTATTTTAATATATGTTATTAAAAAAAGTATATTACATTATGTTATAATTTTGAGCACAATTCAACCAGACCTTTTAATCTAAAGTCATTCAATTTTCATTATAAATATTCTTTGAATTAATCTATTTCACTTATTTATAATATTACTGGGTGCTTATCTTGGGTTGTATCTAAGTCCTAGCCACATGTACAATGTATCTTAACCTGTTAGCCAAAACCGGTGTGTGTGTCTCCAGCCTAATAGTACAAACCATTCACATTTGCTTCTAAGAAGATTGGGGGTCTTGACTTTCTAGTGGGGCAGTGCTATCCAACTTAGAGGTGTTGGCATGTTTAAGGTCTGGTCGCAAAGCTTGTAAAAGTATAGCTTCTTATCTACTATTTGAAGAGATTATAATGATTAGAGGAAGGTGCAAAACTCAAATAGTAATGGAAGATGTTAAAATGGTAAAAAATTCCGAAGTTTCTTTAGGCTATCCATCTCTGACAGTTGTTTGCTGACTTGGCTTACTGTAGCAACCCTGTGTTTGGACAGGCTGCACTAAAGGCACTAGTTTTGCTCACATCTAAAATGATACTGATGTAACTGCCCTTACGTTGTGGTTGTAAAATTAAAATATAATCAATTTATGATTATCAAATCCTAGCATAAGTGGGCGTGTGGGCTATAAAACTCACACTTGTCTAGTCTTGTGTGTTGGTGAATGAGAGGTCTTCTCAAGTATACTTTGCCCAGCCATAACTCACTAGAGTATATCAAAGTGAATAGCTTGGACCCGTAGTAAGACGTGGTGCAAATAAACATTTAGGATTTGAATGTTTGGAGTGTATCAACGGGACCCAATGGTCTTTAAAGACAAAAATTGGAGTAGAAACCTGCAAAAGGTTTAAAACTGCTGCTCTAGGTGGTTTAAACTTTCTAGTTTGATGAAGGGTCAAAATATTATTTTCAAATTCCTTAAATTTTTGTAAATTCCCTTCTAAAATACTTAGCCATTTCCTTCCGTTTGGTTGATAAATTTAGAGTCGTCCTCAAATGATTTTACAACGCACATCCTCGGTAAGACCACTTAAAATTAGGTCTAAATTTGGGTATAAATGCATCATTTGCATAGTAAATCACTAACAATTAGTGTACAGCTTCTAATGCACATCAAGTTAAACCAGAATTTTCAATCATTAAAAAAAACTCCATGGTTTGAGTCTGTAAGCGATCTATACTGACTTAATGACCACTGCCGTTACCGATGATAGTTCCAACATTTGTGGATAGTTGGTCAGCACGAGTCATCCAACCATTAATCTCAGTTTTCTAAACTGAAGTAGCTACTTCTTTATTCAAGTAGCTGCTCATTTGTCCACAGGAGCCTGAGTTTGACCCTGTTACAGACCCACTGCTACACAGAGGCAGTCATTTACAATCATAAAGTTAACAATATAGGTCAACTAGTGTTAAATAATGTTGGTTTGTATCGGCTAATGAGCTAGTGAGAAAAGTATTGTATCAATACACAAAGCATAGTAATTATTATTGTTGGTACAGACCCTGATTTGTAGTAATAGTGACAACTTCTTCCTTTCTTCTATCTTCTATAGTAAAATAAGTCACACACCAATTAAAAAACAAAATTAGTAATATTTCAGCATTGTTGCCTTTATCAAACAAAAAAGAGGTAAGAGGAAAGGCAATTTACACAAAGGAAATTCAAACTGAAGTAGTTTAGTGTTTTTTGTAAAGTGTATTTCCTTTATCCATAAAATGTTAACCTATTTTTTTAAATATAAATCATTTAGTCATTGGGCCCAGTGGCGGTGGAACCGGGGGGGCATTGCCCCTCTGAAATATATTTGTGCCCCTCCCTTCAACCTCAAACATTGTTTTACTACAGCGTTAATAGTCTTTGATCCTTTTGTTAAATACTTAGATAATGTATATATGACTGTCTACAATTTGTTTGCGCCAACCGCCTGCAAGATGCAATAAGTCATGAAAGCCATCCACATTCCATGCTACAGCCACTTCCTGTCTAAGGTCACATCACAAGTCACCCCTTGTCCCCTTTCTTTTCCAAGGTAGTTTCACCATTTACCCCTCTCTTCCCATATCCTTTGAATTTAGTGTGTAACCAAGTCTATGTGGTGCTAGTGTTTTTCTAAATAAAGTGTTTATAGAGGTATAATTTTGTCGTTTTAAAGTAGTTTTTGTTATTCCCTGTGAGAATAAATTTGTTATGACTTGTATTACAAAGTTTGAATAAAAAAAAAAAATCGCTGATGGACTAATAATAATTGGACAGTTGAAATTTATCAGTATACTTATACTGCAAACTATTGCAAAATGGCTAAGAGGAAATCCTTGTCCGATTATTTTGATAAAGTAAAAGAGTCTCGCGTCATTCCTGATCATGATCTCCAAAGTGATAAGTCTTATCCAACAGTAATGAAGGCCACTAACATCATTCAAGAATGTAATACAATACTAGTTAAGTGTACTTGATTTTTAAAATTAGAACTTTACCATTTGATTTTTTTTGTTGTTGACACATTTTACTGCCTTTCTGGGTTATATGCTTATAAACTCATTACACTGATGGCCTATGTATGAGCTAGGTTGAATTTAGAGAAAGTGTACCCACATTTGAGTGGAGGAAGATTAGAAAACCATTTAGGGAAAACACCACTCAGTACACCTGACCGGGATTCCAACCCATATTCCCCCATCATTGGCAGTACGGTATATTTCGAGACTGACCTCTTAGACCAAAGGTGGCCAAATTGGGGCACACGTGCCACGCCTGAGCCACTGTAAGTTTTTTTTAAATATAGTAAACTATAACAATGTCAAATAAAATAAATAAATCGCTAGAATTTTAGCTATTAATTTGGCCATCTGTGTGTATTGTTTCCCATCACTCAAGCTGCCTTTCTCTCCCCCTTCTACAACATACTCTACACCCCATCACACTGCCACGTGCCACCCTGTACACATTCCTTAGTTGCTATTTATTTGGTGGCATACTGACTGCTATGTACTTTGCTATACTCAGTTTTAAAATATTTGTTTCTCATTATAAATAGGAAAAAAACCAAACTATCCAAAATTCCTATACCAATCAGGAATTAAAAAATATATATTACACTGCCAATTTTTAGAAAAATGGTGGTGGTATGAAGATAAGTTTAGGTTAGAGATTTTGGGGTGGAGTGGTACACCCAAGATTATCTCAAATAGTGGCACACCAGAAAAAAAAGATTAGCAGATCATCGAAGTGAGTCACTTGATATAATTCTAAGTAAAAGGATTACACTTGAGTCACAATAATAGAATACAAAATGGGAAATCCATGCAATATTTAAAAAACTTTTTAAACGATTTGAATTTTTAATTAAATTAAGTTAAATATAAGTGTATGATATTATTTTGTGAGTTTAACAAACTTTTGTGACACTATGAACAATCGTTACTAAACTTACCCTAAGCCTTAGGGACGTAATTGGGGTGGACTGAAGGGTCCCGGCCATCCCTCCAAAAATCTAGATTGCTTATGTTATTAAATATATTTGAATAAAAACGATCATAAATGAACATTAAATAGCAAATTTCTTATTAAAAATGAATTTGTATTCCCATCATTAAATATTGTTAGTAAATAAGATTTTTCCTTTTTTTAATCCAGGAAATGAGGATAAAGATAAGAACGCAGTTGTTGGTCCAAGTCACTCAAAAAGAGAGGATGTAGCTTTGGAGTTTGATGGAAGTAATAATATTTGCAGTCTCGTCCAACGCCAACCTTTCCCTGTGCCAAATTACACTGAAAACACATTGACCATAAATTTCTTCAATGCTGGTATTCTGAATTTCCTTGGCTTCACTTTCAAAGTGAAGAAGTTGGCATATTGTGCTTCGAGTGTATGAAATCAAAGAATGAGAATCTCTTTGGATACATCTCAGAACTTGAAACCACGTTCATTAGTAAAGGTTACAAAAATTGAAGAAAAGCTGAAAGTAAATTTAAAATACATGAAAAGAGTAGTATGCACAGGAGGCTGTGGAAAAAAACAACACAAAAGAAAAACATGATTCAGTGGCCAAACAAATTTATAAAGAAAAGGAAAAGCAGCAATTTGTAGCCCGAAAGGCATTGCATGCACAAATGATGTCTCTTAGATATCTTGGAAGACAAGGCATTCCAATATGAGGTCACAATAACAGTGATGGAAACTATAAGGCGTTGCTTGCTCTGCACACTGGTGACATTCCTGAACTCATACAGTTTAGTTTTCGATCGAAGGACTTCACTATTTATGACATCCAAAATGAAATGATAAAAATAATGGCAGACAAATATTAAGACAAATATTGAATGAAATACAGAACATAAAGCCTTTTAGTTTGATTGTAGATGAAACTACAGACATTTCCAAGAAGGAACAAGTTTCAATCTCTGTAATAATTGTAAATGAAAATATGAAACCAAAAGAGTACTTTTTAGGTTTCTATGAAACAAGTTCAACCACACGTTCTGTCCCAACAAGTCTGATCATGGATACCTTGACGCGATTTAACCTTTCCCTGGAGAATTTTCGTGATCGATGCTATGATGGTGCTTCAAATATGCGAGGAGTTCATAATGGTGTCCAAGCTAAAAGCAAAGAAAAACATCCATTAGCAATGTATGTGCATTGCACTAATTGTTTGAATTTAGCGCTGCAAGACACTTCTCGTGCGATCCCTCTTATGAAGGATTGTTTGCAATGGGTACATAATGTGGCCATAGTTATAAACACAAGTAAAAGAAAATCATAATTTCTGTGCATCACAAGTGAGTTTGAAGATGTTACAAACACTACTCCAAAAGCACTCTGCATGTTTAAACCGCCTCCTGGTCGAGGAGGAGGAGGACCGTGCGCGCCCGACGTGTCCCCTTGTTGGGGGAGGCCAAGGCGCGTCACCGGGTCTCTGTCCTCGCGCGTCGGGACTCGCCTATACCGGGCGAGGGTCCCGAAGGGTAGGTCCGGGCCCCGGCCGGACCGTTCTCACAGCTTCGCCGCGGGTCACCGCTTCGGCGGTAGGCTCGTACGCGGTGGCCTCTACCATGAAAAGCGTACCGCTCACTCCATACCGAGCGAGAGTAGACCTATCCGCGGTGGACCATTCGAATAGCTCAGTGTGTCAGGTGAAGATGTGTCGGGCAATGCACAAGGTCTTTACGATCAGTTTTTAAAGTCTGAAGTTTATTTGGGAATGCTAAAAGGAACAAAAGTTTTCAGCTGCACAGAAAAGCCCGTTTTAATCTTAAAAAGCCCTAAGCAAACAGGTAATGGAGGAATGGAAGCAGCTATCTCATTTGTAAAATATTTAAGAAATATCAGATCCAAAGAGATGTTTGATTCACTGTGGATTGAGATGGAAGAGGCCCAACAAAATACGATCTTATACCTATCCGCCTGTCATGAACCAAGCAAGTTCCAAGGAAACTAGAGCATAGACAAGGAACCATAGAACCAACAGTGATTCTCAGTAGAAAAGAAATAATGAGGAAAATGTACTACGAGATAGTTGATACAGTCACAGTACAGAGTGAGAGGCACTTTACTCTAACTGATTCAAAGAAACTTTGCATTCTCGAAAGGGTTCTTTTAAGAACAGTTTAGGAATGGGCTAGTGACAAAGAAACACGACACACACTTCGAGACTATTGTTTAAAAACGGATGATGTTGAACTAGATGCAAAAATGTTGGCACGAATTACTCCCACCCATCCTTAGTGTTTGAAAGATCTAGTTGACATTTACATTGCAATGCCTGAGAGTACAAGGCAATTATTTCCAGTAACTTGGGAGATTTCGAAGTTGTTTTTAGTAGTCCCATCATCAACAGCAAGCTCCGAAAGAACCTTTTCGGCCTTAAAGCGACTCAAGACATACCTACGTAGCACCATGACCAAGATCAGTTAGATCACTTGGCCATTTTGTATGTCTACAACGAACGAGCTGACAATCTTGATATTGATGCGTTGTGTGATGAGTTTGTC
The DNA here is from genome assembly GCA_902141385.1 of Timema californicum. Classification (NCBI taxonomy): domain Eukaryota; kingdom Metazoa; phylum Arthropoda; class Insecta; order Phasmatodea; family Timematidae; genus Timema; species Timema californicum. The sequence goes on along the minus strand of CABFOW010009132.1, from coordinate 7,438 downwards.
AAAGATAACACATATCGTGTGAGTGTATTTGAAAGTGATAATTTATAACATGTATTAATTTGACAAACTTATTTTGTATTAATTATAATGCGTTCATACCTATACACCACATATTATGTTAAATTCTAAAGCAAAGGAAAAACTTAATTTGAGATATTTTATGCACATCATAGTTTAGTTAAGTCGAGTTCTATTTATGATTATTTAAACTTTTTTTTGTGACTATGCAAATAAATATTTGAATTTTGTTATTGGCCTAATTACTGTAGTATAAATATTTGACTAAAACCATGTTTATATTAATCCTATTTTTAAATCGTACAAGATCACTAACTAGAGTAGTATTAAAATTTTGTTTGTCAAATAAAATTATATATATATATTTTCTTAACACAAGGTTTTATTCAAGTGTCCAAATATTATTGTTGATCTTTAGGCAACAACAAAACGGCTGAATAAGATAATAATAATAATAATATAATCTTAGTGTATATTATGATTTTATTTTGTTGGAAAATTCAATATATTTTTAGATGACCACTTCAAATAGTCAATAAATAAAATAAACCTCTTCACTTTTTGAGGTATTTTTTGTTCACTTTTATCTGTTTCTATCATTCTTAAATGTTAAATGTTTGCCTTTGGTTACAATATGACTGTCATGAAAGCCAGATTAATCACAAATTTTACTGCTTTAAAAATAATTTTTAGCTGAAGGAAATATTTTTTTTAGAATGGGAACTTTGATTGGTTATAGGAATATTAAAAAAACTGTAATGGTCTAGTTGGTACTCTTTTACCGGTAATTTCAGACAAAAAAACAACAACAAAGAACTATGATGTGTCCTATTTAATACATGTATTGTTTTTATGTTGTTAATTTTCATTAAAATCAACTTGATTGAACATTATTTCCATATAAAATTACAAGTAGTCAATTTCAAGAAAAAATCCAATTTGTTTTTATTTTGTGTGTTTAAAATATACACAAAAATGCTAGCAAAATTTCATAAAAACACATCTCCAGATATTTTGGTGTCTATTTAATGGTCATTTACAAATTTTCTTTGCTTCGATTAATCATTTGCCATATGATGAGAAATTGTGTCATTGAAAATATAAGTGAAAAATGACATCTATGTTTCTGTAATCGCCAAGTACTCTAATATTTTTGACAGCTAGCTCAAGATAGGGATAGGTGGCGTACTTTTGTAAGTGCAGCAATGAACTTGAGTTCCTAATAACATATAATAATTAAGTAAGAATAAAAAGGGCTTTAAGAAGAATAAATCAAACTAGTCAAATTAAATGTGTGGACAAAATAACTTTAATTAGGTTAAATCCTCTGTAAAACTAAACAAATTCATTTTACCTTTCTTCAACAGATATTTGTTGGAAGTATTTATGTGGCGCAAGTCAACATATGTGGGGTCCTTAGAAGGTATATCTTATTATGAACACTTGTGTTCCTGGTATTAATTGTGTGCTGAGAATTATGTACCAATAGTTTAATGGTATCGTGTTATGGCCAAGTCTGAACCATACAACTGTGCGTAGTATTGATCCAACAGTGTTGTCCCTGACATCTTTTTAGGAGCCTAGATTTCATTAAAATATAGTATACTAAACAAAATCTAGTTACAAACTATTAAAAATAAGGTTTATATAAATATAAAAATAGCACCTGGATGCATTAATCAAAACTGGGCCCTACAACTTAAAACTCCACTTGTTGTAGCCATGATGTTACATGACTTCCAAAAAACGAGCACTGAGAAATATTTATAGAGGGTTCAATTGTATACACAATAGTGTCTCAATAATCCGACCTAAACGAGACCGGCAGGTGGTCTGATTATACCGAAAGAGGTGAAGGAGGAGGGGGAAGGTCAGAGAAACTAATTCAAATTACTGTTAATAGAAGTTCAGAAAAGGTATGAAATAAGGTTTGTTAATCATAATTCTTTTTAAGAAATTAAGTTTTTCTTTGATTGAAAGAAACACTTTTTTTTTTATCTTTTCACTTGCCATATTTCTCACACCGTAAATTACACTAATGGAAAACTGCAAACCTCAATCACAGTATTAACGAGTACAGTGCAAACATTCACTAAGGCGGGTGAACAGAGCTACAACCATGGAGGTATGTGACTCACTCACTGACAAAGAAACAATGGGAGTGGGAAAATAATATGCATGCGGATACTGCACAACAATGTAAATTGCACGTCATGAAGATATGTCGGATTATCGAGAAACTACTGTAATATATAGCAGTTTGTTGTCAATGACAAACTAACAAATAATTACCTTAACGAGTTATATTTTTAACCCAAGTAATTTCTATTTAAAAATTATAAATGAAATGAGTGGTTTAATACGTTTGACAGTTTTCTAGTAATGTATTTTATGTGACTAAACAATAATCAAAATCATGGTAAAGCCTGTTCAATGTAGGTTCTTTTTATTCAATCTAATGAATGCAATATAAAATGTTGGAAGCCAATTTGCCAGGTATAATAACTATTTAATAAAGTATTTCACATTCATCTCTTATGACAAATATATTCAAATTCAACTTGAATAAAAGGTTTTTAAACATTACAATGTGTTTATTTAACAGTTTAACAAAGGACACTTATCTTAGAAAAAGAACATTTTTCTAAAAAAAATAAGTTGTATAAAAATGGAAATAACACCAACACCAAAATAAAATACCTTAAATTATCAAATACCGGTATGTATATATATTAACAATTCATAGCTTTAGACAAAACCTTTGATTGATAGAATGATTAGATATGACTAATAATAACTCTTTGATACTGTATTTCAGCAGACAAGTTTTTATTTTCTCTCGACACCTCATAGAGAAACTATTGTGATCATCATAAAAATCACACACAAGATTTTGATAAATAATGTTAAAGCTTCATGACCCCTTGAAAATAAAAAAGTGGTTTTCACAATGTCACCTATCTGTACCTCAGGCTAGAGTCGAAACTATTTTACTGATGGGCTAGAACTTGGTATCTGGGGTTTGTATACGGTCCTCCTGAGAGGTTTTTGTAATTAGATATCTCAGCTTAAATTTAAGGGTAGTTTACTGAAGGGAAAAAAGAGAAAAAAATGAATTTTTCAAAAATCGCTCTAACGATTTTGATTAAATTAAATTAAATTTTATATCTAGACACTGTTTATCACTAAACAAGATAGCAATTCTCATTTTCTCATGAAAATAACTTTGGGGGTACTTTATATGGGTGAAATTTTCCAATTTTTAGCATTTCTCCTCAACTATTTGAGATACAAAATAACTTATCGTTGTAAAGATGTAGTACTATTTAAGGGAAAAATCTTTTATTTGAAATATATTTTACAAAACCAATAACTGATGAGCTATAAGCAAATATATATACTTTTTTAATTCAGGTCTTTGAAAATGAATTTGATTTTTAGGATTTTTTTCTCAGTTTTTCTGTCACAGTGTTTAAAGTTCCCAATGCCATAGAGTAAGTAACAGTGTATATTATATATTTATGATCTTTAGTGTAGTGTTTTTAGTAAATGTTTATTTTAAAGAAAATCTGTGCGGTGCACCACACCATTTATTTTTCATACACGGTTACAATTGAATATTAATTTGAGATGGATTTTAAGAAATGGCAATGTACAATAAAGAGTGCAATGTAATACAATTTTTTTTTTTAAATGATGTAGAAATATTTTTCAGCTTTTACTTTATAAGATTTTCAACCTTGAGATTATGTTGGACTATAAAATGTGGGTTTTACAGTTCTGTCTGTCGCTTTGTAGGAATGTCTATTTCTGGGGCCCCAGCTGAAATGGTTGTATTTGGTTCTTACTTGGTATTTAGAATTTGATATATGGCCACACCTTGAGAAAAGTTGGGATTCTAACTAAAGAACTAATATTACTGATAGTTTACAGATATTTGTTTTTTTAAAAGTTCAATTTTTATTAAATGGCTTTAGTAATTTTGTTTAAAATTAGTATCTATATAATAATCTAAAATAATTGAAGTTTTGTCTGGCTTATAAACTTAGATTCTTATATGATTTTGACCAAACCAGTTTAAAACTATTTATAATCAAGTCAAGCAGTGTGTGACGGCTTCATTTTACCAATATTAATTTCCAACTTTGTGAGAGTTGTACAATTAGGTGGATAGATGTTAGAAAGTAAATGCAAACATTAGTTCCCAATGGATTCTAAACCAACCTATTTTGAAACAAAATAAGATTCCTAGATGTAGCATTTTTTATCAATAATATCAACAAACATTTTGACCTGTATTTTTATGTGACTGGATTTAGAAGGTTCTGTTTTCATCGTTAATTATTTAAGCAGTCTGGAGCTTGTGTCAATCAAACCATGAAGGTGGGAATATATTTCACGTCTGCTCTGGATAAGTTTTAATTTTTCAATAATTCAGTTAACATAATAAATGCTTCTTTTTTTTCCATTAAATTTGTGTTTTATATAGGATCATCACTACTCATAAAATTTCTTAAGTTTATGATTTTTACAATGATGCTAAAACGAAAAAGACCTGTTTATATCAGAGGTGCACATAATGCTGAGCAAGCTTGAAAGAAAGTTGATTAAGCACAACCAGCACACCAACACCAAGAACAAAAACACAAAAAATTGCTCTCCGTCAAAATACTACTTTGGCACTTCATTCACTTGTTCAAATGAACGATCCATGTGAACATTGTGATGATCTTTGATTCAGATCAAAGTCCAACACTGAATGAACGAGACAATCAACTCAAATTACAATAAACAATGCATGACTCAATTGAAATAATTCAATCAAATGAGTTTGGTAAAGCACATAAGAGACTGTCTCAAGTGATGAGAGATAAACCACAAGGTCAACAACGTGATCTTTATATGGACATTTATCAGGACAAGAATACAGACACACACCAATATAATTATCCAACGTCTTGTGATGACTGATGTAGCTATGATATTTGTTGCAAATGAGAACAAACCAACTGGAGATATTTACTTGATTAATTAATATTTAATCTCTCTCAGCCTTTGAAGCAGATTTCAATTTTGAAGTTCATATCTGGCTCATATACCAAAGCCACTCCTCCTTCCATGTGGTGACCATGGATGTAATTATGGTTTAAAACTACGTGCCTTATACCACCAACAAACAAATCAGAACGATTATGCTATAGTTTGCCTTGTTTCAACTCCCTACACACAACTCTATTGCTTAAGACATTCTTTAACAATTAAAAAAACTATTTCTGTAATGGTTAGTTGACATGTATGTGTGCATGACAGAAAACAACTTAAACTTTATTAAGAATCACCAAAAGGACCTTTGAACAGAACATGGACCATGTTCATCCCATGCCAAAAGTCAACACGTGGGCAGAATGGTCATCCTTTCCTCTACAATCATCAGAGCCCATGCAACATGAATGAAATGTATCAAGATGATATGGAAATTGTTAGCAAATTTATAAAACCAGATCTATTCCGCAAATTTAGAAAAGCAGATCTATTTATAAGATTTAAAAGTAATCCAAAATTGACTAAAATCTCTTCAAATCCTGCTTTAGATAAAAAGTCAAATTTTTGTCCTTACCTTCTCTCTCGAGTATTCCAAGAAAAACTTAAAGCCTTAATCGACAACATCCACATGTATTTTGTATTCAGTCAAACAGCTGCATACAGATACACAATTGAACTCCAGAAGAAAGGACTGCCCCATGCTCACATTCTGCTTACTAGGTTTGATGACAATGAAATCAAATATATCAATCAAGTAGATCAGGTTGTTTGTGTCAAAATTACTGACCCTCACACAGACCCAATTTTGCATAAGCTGGTTAAAACAAGCCCCGCAGAGAAATGAACCCAAAGGCTTCATGTGCGAAAGATGGAGCATGCTCAAAAAACTTCCCTATAAAAATCTCCAATGAAAGTCAAGAAAATACCAAGAGATATTCAATTTATCAATACGGGGACAATGAATGAACATTAATTAAAATTGGCCATTCATTGTACAACAGATATGTCATTCCATACAAACGCCATCTACTCCTTAAGTACAACACTCACGTCAATGTTGAAATTAGTACAATTGTCAAGAGCATCAAATATGCGTACAAATACATCTACAAGGGATACAATGTCTATTATTCAAATAGTGTATTGTGTATTATGAAATATAAAGGCTAGTTTCATAGAGAGAGTATGCCTCAAGAGTAGTGCCACACTTGAGGCGTACTCAATATGACTTTGAAACTGGCCCTAAGTTTTCCTCTATGCCAGATATGTTGGTTCAGATGAGGCAGTGTGGTGAATTTTTGAGAATGAGAGGCACAAACAATCAACTCACATTGAACAATTAGACTACCATCTGTAAAATAAGCAAAATGCCTAATTTGTTTTGGGCAAAGAAGAGCAGGCTGTTATAGATCCAAAAAATTCACAAAGTTAAGTTCATGGCTCCAACTCAATCAAATTGATCTGGCCACACATGACAAACTCTGGATGGAAATTCCCTATAGTTATACATGGACAGTAAAAAAATGCAGTCCACTGAAACAAGACAGAGTGGTTCCAAAACTCTACAATATCAATTCAAAAAAACTGAACTTTTATATTGACACCTATTCCTACCAAATGTTTAAGAAGCGAAAAACTATGATTACATGAAAACATCAAACAAGATTATCTATCCAACATTTCTAGAGTCAGTGGAGTAAGATGAATAGCAACCAATGACCAATAATTGGGATTTTCTTTAACATAACCTGTTAAAGCACAAAGTCTAGAACTTGTTCATCAATATTTTGGAATGATCTGTGTAATTAACATTTTTATCAACTCTATTGAGCTCTGAAATGAATTCAAAGAATCAATGTCAGAAGACTTTAAACACTTAAAATTATTTCAAGATATGGCCTACAATGCTGCATTACTGGAAATGGACGGAGTTCTCATAGCTCATTATTTTTCATGTGAGCAATTTTGCCTTCCTATTCTTGTCCGGTCGACAGCCACAGTTGATGACATGAAATGCCAACCATCAAGCTGAACTGTTCCAACAATTGTATGCCCATGCAAATGAAGAGTAGCGCCATGTCATCGATAGAATCATAAAAGCAATAATTGAGGCCAGCACAAATCAAGCTTAAGTACTTTCAGTTCTGGACAGACTGAACAAGGAAGGACTTGATTGAAAACAGTTGCAAACATCTTCAATCCTCGGTTCCAGCACAGATTTATCTGACTGCCAAACCCTTCCTTCACCTTTGATAAGACTTGTATTAATCATAACTTGTGAATGTGAAAAATGCAAGGCCTCCACCATGGTTCAGATTCCACGTTAAACTGTAGGTCCTTCATTTCATCTCACAATCACCCTACCATTACACATTAG
>CABFOW010009131.1:0-15080 GCA_902141385.1 Timema californicum | reverse complement strand
TAGATTGTACTTACATTGTAAGTTTTGAGATTGAATGTTATATATTGTGATTTACATTTAACAAGATAAATAATACTCATTTTCTGTATCAATTTTGTACATAACACTACATATACAATTATCCACGACTGGAGACCAAGAGATGCATCTAGGGAAACACTGTATCCCGCGTCTGCGACTCACCACCCCACGTCTCTGGTCGCAGACGTGAGTCGCGAGACGTGCCGAGGTAATCTTACCTAAGGCTCAATATAGTGTTGTTGGTAAAGGTAGTCTTCCAGGACTAAACTGTAAGTTCATTTTTAATAAGCCTATTGCTTATTGACATTTATATGGCATTTACTTATTATGGTTTGATAATGTATTTAGGTTTGAATAATTTGTTATGTTATAACTTAGAAGTAATGGCCTAGTGCTATCTTGTAAATTTTATGGGATATAAATTAGGAGCTTATTTTTTTGTAATATTTATAAGTTATTTTTAACTCTTCTGGGTCATTTAAGCCAAAATACAATGAGGCTAATCTTATAAAATTAAACCTAATAAGTTATGTTTTCATAAATAATTTCAAACATGTTTTTCTCCCCTTCAGGTGACAGCTATGGGGTCTAATACCACACCTTTATTTATTACACATTATAAGTCTGTAACTCAAATAGGATGACAAATGAAGACGTAGTAAGAAGAGTGGGTGAGAAGAGAATCATTTTGGATGTGATTATTGGGTACAAATCCAACTGGATCGGACATATCCTTGGGAGGAATTGTCTTCTGCATGATGTCATAAAACGAAAAAATTAGGGAAAGAGGAGCTTAGGAAGGAGGAAGGTTCAAATATTGGAAGACTTGAAGGAAAGAAGAAAATTCTGGGAGTTGAAGGAGTAGGCAGAGTACAGAGTGCATTGGCGGTCTAAATCTACTAACAAAAGGAATTGACCTGTCGTAAGACAGAACACATAATAATAATTAAATATAAATTAATGACTAAAATGAATACTTTTTAGACAGTTTTACAGAATTGTCCACCTTAAACTATGAGATTCATACAGTACTATGTACTGCACATGCTCGTATAAGAGAATTGAATATGATTTTTAGAATATGTAATAAAACTGAGTATTATTTTTATCACACTAATTATTTTTATCTTCTCAAAGGCTAAGTTACAGAGGATGTTATAAATTTGGATATTTCACTGACTTTATTCGTGTTATGTATTTCAGTTTAATTAATAATATGCCTATTAATTCGAGAAAATATACTTTAGCATCGCGTTTTACTATCCTTTAGGTTTATACGCATATGTACTGATTAGGATAGTGTGTTAAGGACGAGGAAGGTTGAATTAAGAAAAAGTGCAAGCACATTTGCATGGCAGGAGAGTGGAAACCTATTTAGGAGACACCCTCAGTACCGCCAACTGGGATTTGAACTCCAATCTCCCCGTCACCAGAAGTACAGTTCATTGAAAGGCCAATGTTCCAAAAAAATTTATTTCCTAGTATACTTATCAAGCCTAATTTTGTTTGCGGTATACTGTTTTGCGTTTGGTACGCGCCGCGGCAGAAGAAAATGGATTACGCACCCAGTTAAACGGTTGTACGGTAAATCAGATTAGGAAAGTATAGGCTACTTTTTTCCTCAAGTAACTTCAAGTGTTCCAAGATGAATTGTATAAATTATTTTTCTGTACTGCTTATTTAACATTTGTAAATATTTCATTCAAACAATTAGCAAAATAGGTAAACAATTACTCTAACACCCGATACGGTGGCCGCATAGTCTAAGGCGTCACTCGCGCAATCTCCTAAACCGCCGATTACAGGAAACTCGAGGCTCGATCCCAAGTCGGGTGAACTGAGGGCGGTTTTCTCAAAATGGTTTTTCACTTTTCATTCACGCAAATTCGGTTACCCTTCCTCTCAATTCAACCTTCCTCATACCTAGCTCATTAGCGTAATTAACTAATACGCGCATAACATGAACATGTCGTAAGTAAGACCCAGAGCTAAAAAATACATCTAATAAAAATATATATTTTTTGTTGTTGGTAAAAATGTAATTTTTATTGTGTCAAATATCATGATTTTAGCATCTTAAGGGAAGAAATAACTTTTAAACGCCATAAAGACCCAATTATCATGAAAACAATTTAGATCTACGGGGTGAGATACGTTAAGTTTTACGACTTAACATACCCGAAAATACTGTCAATCAGGTTCGATAATATAGAGGTTATAGGTCTCAATTCAAAGCGCTTTCATATAACAACCGATTCATAAGCCACCCTAAGACTAAGTAACATTTACCTAATCGGGATTAGAATAGTCAAAGACACCAAATTGGTTAGTCAATGCATTTAGACATAGCGCCTTAGTGATCTTGATTTTAATATGATGAAATCACCTATCTTTCAAACAATTTAAACTAATATATACTAACCAGTAAACCCTTGCGAAACTTTCGCACATTCAACCTCCCCCCCTCCCCCCAAAAAGATCTAGTCTTTTATTGGGTTGTTGAAATTAAATACCCAGCGAAATGTATACAAAAATTAGCAAAGAGAATTTATTTTTGGTAATTGATACAAAAATATTGTTAGATTTTTCTTTTAACTTAAATTTTAAACAATTTGTTTTAACGTTAATGAGTATGCTATGTCAGAAGTGGGTAAAAAATCTAATTCACTCATACCTTATTCATAGCTTTAGGCTTCGTATTAGTTGATAAAAAGGGATGTTGACAATAGAAATAATACTCGAAAATATTGTTAGATTTTTTTTAAACTTAAATTTTAAACAATGTGTTTTAACGTAAACTAAGTATGCTATGTCAGAAGTCTGTAAAAAATCGTATTCACTCATAACTTATTCATCGCTGTAGGCTTTGTGTTAGTTGAGAAAAATGGATTTTGACTACAGAAATAATATAGAGAATAGAATAACAATTTCATGCCTACTTCAATTAATATGAATATTTATAATTTATTACATTTGAAAATTGCTTGTAGCTAATCTTTGATTGGCAAATTTAATCAAAATAGTTCTAGTTTTAGAAACAACACAGCTTTTTAAACAGTTCAATATATTTTATTTAGTATTATTTATGAATTAAGGATTAGTGTATAGAATAAATACATTTGAATGATTTTTTAATATTAGCACAGCTAAAATATGTTATTTAAGGCACTTTTACTATTTAAACCTTGGATAACAGCTAAAAACACTATAAAATATATCTAAATAGTTTTCAGAGAGGCATTTAATATATATACATTTTCTTCACTTCCGGTGGTTGGAGGCTGTGCGAACCGAGCCTTCTCCCCTCAGAAAGTGACCCTATATATGGGCTCGTTAGTAAAAGATTTCTTTCGAGTATTATTATTACTATTATTATTATTATTATTATTATTATTATTATTAGCACCGCGTCTTACTACCCGTTCTGGAATCCGAACCACGGTGGAGGCCTGGCATTCCTCACATTCACAAGATGTATTGTCAGAGGTGAAGGAAGGGTTTGGTATTCTTTCGAGTAAATATAGTTTAGTATAGATGGGGACTCCACGTTATGACATAAATTATGATAATGGTGACCACAATGGGCCAGGCTAAGGTCTCCACTATTTCTTTAAATGGAAAAAACCATGTAGTTTATAACCGATATTTAGATGAATCCAAGAACCTGTGTCACAACGTCATTTGAGGTACCTCCTTTTTTTACTTTTTTCCCTTGCTGATTTTTCTCCTTATTGTTTCTTTGTGGATGTTATCACTGTATTTCTTGTTGGCCATATCGTATAGTTATTCATATTGATGTGCTTGTTCAATCTAAAAGTTTTTCAAAACCACATAGTGAACGAATGGTAACTGTACACTGACGCGACTCAACTTCCGAATTTCTAGAATGAACGGAAACGTATTGTAGAGTCTGTTCANTTTTTTAACCCGAATAACAGTTGAGAAACCATATGTTTGAGTTTTGGGTTGCCAACACTTGTAAAAGATCACTGTTTTGTTATAAATGATAAGTTTTTTCAATTACTTGCTAATTTTACATTTAAAATAACGTAAATTTAAGTTTTCTTGGATTATTCCATTATTCTTAATAAATTTTTTTTATCCTATCCGAAACAAAATTTTAAATAATTAAAAATACTTATTCCTCGTTTTCGAATGTTGTCGATAATGTGTAGTTATATAGTGCATATCCAACGTTAATACTTTTAAATAAAGGCATCGTATTTACTTAAAAAAGAGTAAATACTTGTCCTAATATATATACATAATACATTCTTTTATAATTATTTTACTGAATATATTTAACTGAATACAATATTTTTATAAACTATGTGGGTGCACTATTGTAAATAACTTGTTTGCGTCATGATCACTCACATGGCTTAAGTTCTTCGGTCACGATTTTGAAGCTATATTTGTTGGAGCTTTTGAGAAAGTGCTTTGAATAATAATTTGTTTAAGTGGAATAAAACGATAAATAAGCTTTGTACCCGACCTCACATAAATATAAATAGGATTGGCTTAAATTACTGTGATTAAATATCTCTGTTTTCATCACAGTTATCCAAAATGACAGATGTCAGCTGTTGACATAGGGATATATTAGGAACTACTCCAGTAATTTTCTGAGCTGTCATCCAGGTAAACTCGGTTGGTTAATGTACTCACATGTCAAATATTATACTTTAGATTGTCTGCTGGTCCGTGACTTTGCGGCACATTATGAATGTGTGTTTTTTGTAGCACCGCGTCTCTACCCGTTCGGATTATGCGTTAGTATGGATGCTGTACATTAAAATATATTGACTAATATATTCATGTGACGTTGCTATATGTGAGGTTACGTTGACGTGACGTATAGGGAGAATCAAGCATTAATGCGTGTTGTACTTGTTTACAATTCCAATGTTCTGAAATCGGCTTCACCGGGAAGCAATATATTGGATAGAATTGAAGCCTGTTGATCAATTTCCTGACAGATAAGATTGTAAAAGTTAATTAAATCATTTCCGTACAGCGCTTGATGCAAAGAGCTGTGATAAAGCTTGATCTGGTAACGCTGCAACATTTTTAGTATGTATCTTTGAATAACAGCACACCCTTTTATTATCTGTCTGCTGCTTGCATGCAGACTTGCTGCTAATGCTAAAACATTAGTAGAAACTTAAATTGTCAGTTGCCGTTTGAGATGTTGTTCTTTGCTGGTGCACAGTGATGAAACGGAGGAAACTTTGTTTCAGGCAACAAATGCTATGCGCGATTTAGATGACCGAAACTGGTGTACTATTCCCTACGCATTAAAATAATACTTCTATTTATATTTTCTTGTTTCTAAAGAAGTACATGACTGAGAAATGTAATTGTTATAATACTGCAAATGATATCTGGAAATGAGGTGTATAAAAGTTGGGCAACAGTTACAACTTAATTTTAATTTCTTATTAAAACTAAAAGTTAGGTAGGGAAGTCCACTTTTATTCAATAATCAGTCAAATTAAGCTACTAACCACACACTAATCTAATTGGGTTTTTATGCTACTTTTTTGATCCAGCTTTTTGTCCATTAAATGGCATACCAGTGCAATTTCTTTCATGTTGCCCTTCACATTCCAGTGACTTTTGAATGTAAATCGTAGATATCCTGGAGGAGTTTACCAAGATTGGTCGAAATCTGTTTTAGCTCAAAATTATATTTCTTTAGTAAAAGGTTCCAAACCATTTAGGTAAAAAATAAACCTCAATATACCCATCACGGTTTAAAGCCTCGACCTTCCTATCACCTGTAAACCAAACTAAATGATTACGAGGTTTAGTCCGCGTGCCTACCAATGCGTGTTAAAGGCGTGCTAGCATGCTTAAACGCTTTGTTTCTCTTCTAGCAACAAACATGCCATTATTGTTTGTTTTGTAAACTTTGGACATTTTGCGCCTCGAAATGGTGGGCTAAGGAATGGTTAAAACCAAACCCATAGATTTACTTTTAAGTGTCTATATTTATTCAAAGCAAGGAAACCCACCGGATTTTTCTTCGTGGGTGCGGGGAAAACAAGGTTTATGGAATATGGTGGGGAGGACCGGTAAAATGTATTAAATTAAAGCCTCAAAAGAAAATTTTTGAGGCAATTCTTGTCTACTGAAAATAAGATACAATATAAGAAAAATATTTCAAATATATCCAATTTCGCCTGGCCACTCCTGCGGGTGCCCCTGTTTCGAAGTTTGGTTAAGATTGATTAAATATTTTGCACCACTCGTCCAACCGTCTAGTCTTCATTTAATAACACCACTAGAGTAAGGATGAAAAAGGTAGAATTTAGGGGAAATATACTCTCATTTGTGCACATAGATGATGACAACTTGTAAGTTAGACTTGATTAGCATGGCATTAAGTTCACGTGCTCACTGATGTGGGTAATTGAAATTTGTTAATGAGTTTCAAAGATAAAAGAAAAAAAAGTACACATGGACATGGTAAGCACATTAGTCATTGAATAAAATATCTTTTATGAGCTTATGTTCAAACATCGTGGCTTCTCCAACTTGTGTATTTAGCGTTGACATTACTTGTTGGTAATTTTGGCGGGGGAAGGGGGTCTGGATTACTGGTACCTGAACTATTGTATTGAGATCGTCACACTTGAAAATTTGCTCTCCAGCTTTTGATTTTATAACGAACATGATGAAAAAGAGTAGTTAAAAAAAATCTAACTTCGAAGTTATGTTAACACTGAGGGCTGCTACTAGCATTCCCCATTGCCCAAGAACTGAACCTTTTTGAGAATCGAAAAGAAACTCCCCTGAGGCGGTCAATCTGTTGTTTCCTTGTCTGTGGACAAGGGTCATTAATCATTATAAAGGTAAAGAAGGTACAATACTTTGGGTAAAGTAGATCGGTAATAGCACCTCGTTAGTGCACCCAGCTGGGATTCGAATACTTAAATCCGCGTCAATGAAGACAAAAATAAATTAAGACAAAAATAAATTAGACGGCTTGATCATCAAAGAGGGCTAGACGTGAGATCAATGTCGCTTTATAACTATCGCTATAAAGTGTATTAATAATTTATTAATATACATTTAAAACAAAACAAAAAATCAAAAATTCTGTGATTTCAATTGAAAAAATTAAAACATTAGCCTCATATACATTATTTTAAATAAGAAGCCTACTAAACACAACATTAGTCAAAGTTAATCAAAAGTGAAACAGATTGGTGTTCAACTGTGATTTTAGACCTGCTTCTGTGGCCGCAGGGCCTAAGGCGTAACTCTCGCAATACATTAGACTTCCGATGATGAGTAGATCGAGGTCAGAACCCCGGTTGCGTGTACTAAGGCTGGTTTTATCTAAATAGTTTTTCCAAGCACATTCGGGTATATTTTGTGTGAATTCACTCTTTCTTATCCCTAACACAGTAACGTAATTAGTATATAGGCGTATACCCCAAGCAGGTAATAAGACTCGGTACTAAAAAATACTGTTTTGTTTCCTCTTACCTAAGTACTTATTTTATGGCATTAGGCACTCGAAAGTTCACTACCGCAATTACAAAAGTACGCCATATATTCCTATCTTGAGCTAGTTATATCCAGTCCACCTCATTACACCCTATCTATTTCAGCTCAATTTTAATTATATCCTCCCATCTGCACCTGAATATTACCAATGTTTTTCCCAGTGGGTTTGCCAGTCAATATCCTGAACAAGGCTAATCTAAAATCTCCCATTCACGCTGCATTTCTTGCTCACAGTAATCTACGAGACTTGATTATCCTAACCATGTTTTGTGACAAGTATAGGGTATGTAACTCATCATTATGTAATTTTCTCCTCTCCCAGTTTTTTTCATTGTACTGACCTAGTCGTTTTATCCCAAAGGTTTATTCAGCAAATACTTGAAAACTTATCAGTTATTTAATCTAAAGTGTAAGGCAGTTTCTAATGTTTCTGCATCATGTTGAATTGTAATTCGGTTGTGTTATGTTTTTTTTATAAATGTTTTATTTAAACTACCTAAAGTCTAAATTAAGTTTGGTTAGGTAAGTTTATTAAAGATCCCTTTCATTGAAAGGTGGCCAGCACCATTTCTAAATCTTTAGAATTATCATTAAATATTTTTCACTTTCAATTAAAATATATATTTTTTAAGTAGTTGGTGACCTGGCGGTCTAGGGGTAAGGTGTCAGACTTTTGTGCTGGCGGCCGGGGTTCAATCCTCGGTCCCGGCACAGATTTATCTGATTACCAAACCCTTCCTTCACCTCTGACAAGACATCTTGTGAATGTGGGGAATGCCAGGCCTCCACCGTGGTTCGGATTCCACGTTAAACTGTAGGTCCTTCATTTCATCTCACAATCACCCTACCATTACACATTAGCGTAAGTGCGTATAACCCGAACGGGTAGTAAGACGCGGTGCTAATAATAATAATAATTTAAGTAGTTACAGCTGATTTTTTAAAAGTGTTGGTGTGTTTTTGTATGTGAACTATAAAAGTATTTTTTTTTGCTGTAACCAATAAAACGCACCTATCTATAAATACGCATTTTTATTATAAGGTATCTGGCTGGTTCATCTTGGATGTGCGTAGTAAAAACCTACGCAATCAATATTTTGTTGAACCTAAAAGGTATGACAAACCTAAGATAACGTTTGAATACATGGAAAGAATTTAATTAAGTAATAAAATATAAGGTAAGACATTATATGCTATGTTGAAAATAGAAGACACAATTTAATTCAAATAAACTAGCTACATTTGATTAAATTTACAAAAATGGTAATAGTGTCATTCACTGAACCAGGATGAATATTTTAGATTCAAGTAAAAAAAAAATTAAATTGATTATAAGACATTTCAATTTTTTGTTATTGTTTGTATTATAAGATATTGGTAATCACTAACCTTGCTACACTTGAATTTTTCCTCAAGATAAAACAAAGAAGTTCGAGCTACCATATACAAGCTCTCACTTCCTTTACGATGCACTTCTACACACAAAAGAGCGTGGCTGAACCGAGGGAAATGAACGATTCTAACAAGTCTTCTAGTTCCTGTTGTGGCGCGCATGACTTCCCATAATCAATACTCTGGGACACCTAATCTCTGAAGAGCAGCCAACTTAAAAAAGAAAAAAAAGCCACAAGATCTTACACTGCGTAACTCTCTTCGGTTTCCTTAGTTACTTTTGCAAAATTTTCCCCCTAATAACCGTGGTTGATTGGTAAAGGCCGACCCTCAATGGCTTATATATTTTTCAAATTTATTAGGTACTTGTGTATGAGACGTCCAACGATGGTAAAATACTATACTTTTTTAATTGCTGCTTGACTACATTTATAGTTTTATCAGGCATATTGTCACTCTTGAAAGGGCTCTGTGATTTTACAAATAAATGTTAAAAACAACATTAATTGTATTATTGGTATAAAAATCACTTAGGCTATTAGAAAAAATAAATATTTTCTATGATGACAAAGTAGATTTATATCTATCGTCTTACAGTACAATTTTTAAATTTTATTTTAGGCTCAGCGGGGCATTATTATATTAGATGATTTAAAAATGGATTCTCATGTTAAAACTCATAGATATTAGAGTTTTAAAACACTTATCAGAAATAAATTTTGTATTTATTAGATAAGATATCAATTACATTCAGAAAGAAATAGCACATAAAAGTTTTGTGTCCCTTAGTTACCAATGTCTGATGCAACCCTCATATGTGCAGGTCAGTGAGTCCATTGTAACTTGAAACATAGCTACAAACCCGCTGTTCAACATTGGGAAAGAATAATCATTATTGTTGAGTTTATTACTAGTAATTTTGTTAACCATAGACCTTGCTTTTTCCATATTCTTATCGTTACTACTGTCTTACTAGTACTGTGAACAGTAGACCTCCCTCCATGTTATTATCGTTACTACAGTTTTACTAGTAGTTCTGTGAACAGTAGACCTCTTTCTTTCCATGTTATTATCATTACCACAGTCTTACTAGTACAGAAGCCCCATGTCTTCTTTGGTACTGACTGACAACTCACAGCTGTTTTCTGACAGTCAACATTTAGGTATATACCAGTGATACCCAAAGTGGTCTATATCGACCCCCTGCAAGGGGTCCATGTCAGCGAAAAAATAAATTGGGGGTCCATAAGATGTAAATGAGGGTCAACGATAGTGGATCTCATTTAAGCAGGTCGTGACTTTAATTTGAGCTTTACATGAATGGAATAATCCACATACACAGATAGTACGTATTTACTTACATAATACTTTTTTATAATATAAAGTAACACATATATCTATCTATATAAATTATAAAACTACCTATGAAGTAAACATTTTTAAAACATAAATGTTCATGAAAAGCGATGAAGAATTATATTAAAATTTAAGTTATTATGTATATTTTATGATATATGAAACGGTTTAAGAAACATTATAAACTAGCAGTTGCCCGCAGCTCCGCCCACATACGTTTTTATTTTCTCTGCGTGTAAGTTTTTATTTTGTAAAAAAAATAATATATTTTTCCTCAGTAAATTGTAGCCTGTGTCGATTTTTTAGCTAG
Source organism: Timema californicum (assembly GCA_902141385.1). Lineage (NCBI taxonomy): Eukaryota > Metazoa > Arthropoda > Insecta > Phasmatodea > Timematidae > Timema > Timema californicum. The sequence goes on along the minus strand of CABFOW010009131.1, from coordinate 4,483 downwards.
CTAGACCTCCAACTTTATCTATGCAAAAGATCACGGAGATTTGTTGCTTAGTTATTACGTGAAAACGTAACAAACAGACCGACAATACACTACTACGGTTTTGTATACAAACTTATTTTCGCAATTATAATATTAGTGAACAAGTAGGGATTTTATAGTGCACTATTTTATTCTATTTACGATTACATATTAATTTAACTTAATTTAATTACAGAGTATTTAAACTAGTATATTTAGTAAAATTGTGTAAGTTGTGGGCTATTCACTTTGTGGTCGAAATACATTTTGAACTTGTAAAAGCTTGCACATAATGATACCAGTATCATCATGCTACACGCATACGCGCAGTAGAAATTCTTGTCCATTCTTGTCTCACATTATTTTTATATAAAATCTTAGTTTTGTACGCGTAGTTAGCAAAAATATATACATTACGCCAATCATGACTTGAGTTATTAGTATTTTAATATTCAATGCTTTGAAATACACATTTAAATACAATAAGGTTTTACACCAGGAATATTTTTTATTATTGCTATGTCTTATTTAAATAGATTAATTTTGTCCACAGATAACTGATACTAAACATGGCCGAATCTAAAAAGAAATGTAGACAGTACAGAGTTGATTAATTGAAGTTTGGCTTCATTCCGTCATTGCCTATGTGCCTTTTATGCAACAAAGATTTAAGCAATGACGCTATGAAACCATCAAAGCTGGAGGATCATCTGAGAAGATGTCACCCTGATAAAACAGGTAAAGATTTGAAATACTTTCAAACACTCAAAGATAAACTTCAGAAGAGACCCACGGTGGACAGAATGTTCGCTTCCACGTCACAAAGAGACGATGATGGTTTGCGGGCGTCTTACAATATTTTGCTACTTATAGCAAATTCCAGAAAACCGTATACTACCAGAGAAAAGTTAATTTTGCCAGCCGTTGAATAGGTTTTAAAAACTGTTTTACACAAACCTGCATCTGATATCATTAAAAGAATCCCTTTAAGCAACAACACAGTTCAAAGACGTATTGATGAAATGAGTTATGATAGTGAAAGCTTTTTGTGTAATTATTTGCAAACGACCCATTTCTCTATACAGTTGGACGAGTCAACTTTACCTGGTAATGAAACATTATTATTGGCATATGTTCGTTTTATTATGGATCAAGAAATCCAGGAAGAACTGCTCTTCGCGAGAACTTTGACAACATATAGTAAAGGCGAATCAATATTTGATGTTTTGAAGGATTACTTCATGGAAAAAGCAATCCCTTTATCAAATATAATATCAGTAGCAACAGATGGAGCACCTGCCATGGTTGGGCGCTATCGAGGATATATAAGCCATTTAAAACAAAATGTACCCAGGGTGCTAGCAATACACTCCGTCATCACCGGCCACATTTAGTTGACTGAATCTCTTCAATTAATCAATAATGCAGAAAGCCAAATTTGCGTAGTTGTGTGAAGAAAATGACGAGAACTTTCATCAATTACTCCTTCACAATGAAGTACGCTGGCTGTCGAAAGGCTTATGTTTGACAAGATTTTTTGCACTTTTTGAGACTGTTTTAGAGGTTCTGCATGCTAAAGATCCAATTTTAAAAGAAAATTTAATCAAGTGGAAACCAGACATTGCCTATTTAACAGGTTTAACTAAATTTAATGAGGTTAACTTGCAGTTACAAGGTGACAGTTTAAATTTGATTAAAACAAAGTCCATTATTTCAGTGTTTCTTGCCACAGTGGAAATAAATCCATATGGTGACATTGAAGAAACGGATGCCATATTACAAGAGGAACTGATCGGAATAAGCACTAACGAAGAACATACATAAGGTACAGTTTAGAAATGGATATCAGCAATTCTGGCTTCAAAAAGATATACCTCTTACTTATCCTGTATTATGGAATATCGCGAGAAAGTTTTTAATTGCTTTTCCATCCTCATACCTAGTGGAAAAGAGTTTCAGTGCGGCTACCAATCTCCTAAAAAAAAAAAAAAAAGACTGGACTTCACTAACCGAGGAGATTTGAGATTAAACCTAACTAAATTGATGCCAAATGTTGAAAATTTATTATTAAAGCATCAGGATAATCCCTCCCACTAAAATCATTTATTTTTTGCTTAGTTATATTATTTAACAGATACTAAATTTTAATTTGGTTCGTTTAAATTGGAATTTAATTAATAAATGTATAAAACTTAACATTAAAAAAAACTTTTTCACACTACACTTCACTTCAGTTAGAAATTTAAATCTTTCAAAGTGAGTATCACTATACCAGCTGTCAAAAACACATTTGAAGTTGATGAATTTGCAAACATTCAATAATAGGTAAGCAGGGGGTCTACACAAAACAAAAAAACATGGTAAGTGGTCTACGAGACAAAAAAGTTAGGGGACCTCTGGTATATACCTCAATTTTGACCGTCAATAGTGACAGCTGCTAAACACATGTTTTTGCAGATCATATGGTTCGGCATAGGGATACATAATAATGGTCTGATAACTTTTCAAAGCTGTCAGTCAGCACCAAAGAAGCCATGGGGCTACTGTAGTTATGTGAACAGTAGACCTCACTCCCTCCATGTTATTATCGTTACTAAAATCTTACTAGTAGTTCTGTGAACAGTAGACCTCACTCCCTCCATGTTATTATCGTTACTACAGTCTTACTTGTAGTTCTGTGAACAGTAGACCTCACTCCCTCCATGTTATTATCGTTACTACGGTCTTACTAGTATTTCTGTGAACAGTAGACCTCATTCCCTCCATGTTATTATCGTTACTACGGTCTTACTAGTAGTTCTGTGAACAGTAGACCTCGCTCCCTCATGTTATTATCGTTACTACAATATTACTAGTAGTTCTGTGAACAGTAGACCTCACTCCCTCATGTTATTATCGTTACTACAGTCGTACTAGTAGTCTGTGAAAAGTAGACGTCACCCCCTCCATAAAATCTAAACATTTCTCTTTGGATTTCAAGTTGAAATATCTTCTATAATTTATCCTTGAATATGAAATTTGTATTTTTCCATGAGGCTCACGTTAGACAGGAAACAAAAACAAATTAATCCTATATTCATAGAGAATAGCCGTTGTCGATGTGGTTTAAGACCTAAGTCTCACAATAGTTGTGGAAATTAAAAAAAATACGCCAGGTACTATATCAAATGCCAAAAATTTAAAAATCTCTTGAGATGAGCTATTAAACGTTACGACTTTAGAGCGGTCGCCATATAGAAGTGGATAGCCTTTTCCATTTTCATCTATTTGAGGTATTTAACGCGCATTTTCTGAACCTACTGGTTATATCAGCGCACAATAATTTCTGTGGGCGGTAGCGAAAGGGCCTACCAATTTTGCCAGGAAAAGTATTTTCATCTACCTTGTCACAATCGACATGAGACCAACGGCTATACTTCCCCTCCAAAGGAGTTCTGCGGATTTTTTTATCTTCATTTGGGTTTGAACATACGAGCATAGGGTGCTGAGGCTAGCACTTTATCCCAAGATCCCCGAGTTCAACAAAACCTATTATAGACAAATTTAAAAACTATGTACACTCCGTTTACACTGAGAGGTCTTACCATGACCGATGCCCGATGACAGAAGATGTAACATTGTTGAGCAAGGTAATCTTGATAACTTACGGAGAAAATGGAGTGTACATACTCGTACGTCATTCGGCTTAGGTTTAAAGAATATCCTTGCCAAATTTCAATAGAATTGGTAAACACATTTGGCAGTTATCGTGGAACAAACAGTTGTACATACAGATTTTTTGAGGGCCTGCCATCTTGAAACGAATGGAGGGAGTCGATTAAAGGATTTTTCGATCAATTTTATTTAATGTTCTGTTTAGCGGGAAGTATTTTTCAAATGTATCTTGTAACAATTATATTGGGAAAAATGTATTTTGTTTCAAAGTTTAACCTTAAATAGCTAAAGGGCTATATCTAATAATTTAGAAGCTATGTACACCAATTTTCGTTGAGGAAGAAAGGAAATAAATATTATGTGATTGATTAAATAAACCCCCGCGACTGCACTTCCACTTTAATTTAAAAATGATTTAGCGAAACGCCACGTCTCTCGAAGGTGTTTTTTTTAAATAAACTAACACATACCGTACATCAAATTTTCTACAAAATCATCATAAATCACATAACTCGAAATGCTGTAAAATATATTCCTGACACTCATCACTACCTAGCACGACCTATGGAAACAGCTCACTGATTGGCTGAATTTGGTCACGTGACCACACTCCTTGCTCTATGGTTGGCTGTTGGTTTTCCCCCTCCCCTCCACCCCTACTCCTGAACCCCTTTCCAGCGTTCCAAACTTGTTTGTTCTTGTCTCATTGGTTATTTATGTATGCTCATTCTAGGGATGTTCGATTCATGGGCTTTGAATCGATTCTCAGGATCGATCTAGATCAAGAGGCTTAGTATCGATCCAGGCAAAA
>CABFOW010009130.1:0-10747 GCA_902141385.1 Timema californicum | reverse complement strand
CGAAAGGGGGGGGGGCTTATATAATTATTGTACCACAGTGTGTCATGGGCAACGCCGTGCGGGATTGCTAGTTTATTATAAAGGGAGGCACATGGGATTCTTGGCGACCAAGTAAAACATTCAACGGTTCAAACCCAACCACCTATTGACGATTTGTGTATGATTATTATTGTTATTATTACCACTACACGCTTGTTTTAATAGTTATTATAAGATTGTAAGAGACCTGAACGATTTTGATGGCAAACCTAAGAAAACAGGATGAGGGATTAACTTATGTAAGGGAACCAGGCTTTGCCTGCGGGGATTATATTCAGATCAGCGTTGATGTACCAGATCAAACTTATGGTGGGACGGAAGGTAACGTGAGTAAAGGCTAGTATTTTTGCAGTTTTTATAACAACATTAGTTTTGGACACACTAAATACAATACTGGTTCAGTAAATGCATTTATTTTAATTTTCTACACATGAAAATATCAACATTTCTTGAATATTATTTGTCATGGATATCCTGGAATATGATGATAACTTAGTCTTATCCATTTAAAAAGTTGATCATAGAATATAAATACGTTCACGACATATATTCAAGAATTGTTGAAATTAAATAAGTAGAAAATTAAAATAAACGTACGAATCTAACGATGTAATACTTTATTTATTTTGGAAATAAAAATATATTTTTTCTATAAACATTGTAAAAATACTGGTGTTTGTTCGTGATCCCTTCCCTCTAGCCCCAGATCCACTTTAGTGGCCGAATGGTCTAAGGTCTCTCGTGCTAGACTGGTCTGCTAATGACGGGGAGTTCAGGGTTCAAATCCAGGTCAGGTCTAATGAGGGTGGTTTTACCTTATACAGTTTCCCACTTGCCTTCCACGCAAATGCGGTTAGATCACCTCTACTATACTTCCTTCCCCGTCCCTACCCAATTAGAGTAACTATCATATGTGCTTATAGCCTGAACAGGCGGTGAGACGCGGTGTTATATACAACTTAATCCCCCAGCTTCCTGTGCTTGAGATATGACTACACCAACACATTTTACCCATAACCAATGGTCAAATAGTTGCAGGTGTCGGATTCACAATATATTGAATTATTTTGGACGAGAAGGTCGAGGTTTGAACCTCGGGTTGGGTGCATTGGGGTTAATTTTCCTAGTGTGAACTACCGCTCTAATTTTCCCATTCCCTTTACACTCTAATGCGAGTGCACTTACTCAAAACCACCCTGCTTTATTCTTACGCCTTGGACTAAGTCGTTCAAGAAGATATCACAACATGTGAGTTTTAATTACCTGATAGATCAATATCATAAAATCGTGCACCAATAGGTACACGAACTAGGGTGTAGCGTTTGTTTGGTCTGGTTTTTTGCGCCCAGAGGGGGTGGTTCTCGACTATTAGAGCTGAGAATAGTTTCTCTAAATTATTTCACACTTTTGCTCTACATAAATGTGAACACACTTCCCCTAGGATTCTACATTAATCATATATATCCAGCCCATTATTGAGAATATGTAGATATAGCGCACGGGTATTAAGATGCAGTGCAAAATCTATAAACTTTTGGTTTGATTATTTTATGTGTTCTATGTATCTGTTTTGTAAATATTGTACATTCAGCGACAGCTGCAAAATATGACCAACTTTTTAAATCTGTCCTTCTTTAAGTCATTTAATTTTTATGACTAGCCTGTATTAAATATAAAACATAAAAACCCAATTACACTTTCATATTTAATAAACATAAACACATGTAGTGTTTTGCACGACTACGCCCATTACAGCAGTGATGTGTTACCAAACCCAGTGGAAGCTGAGTGGTTGTCACACCTGCCTAGTTAATATAACAATAGTAATTGATAGGTTATTAACGTACATTTTTAAACGCAAGGTTATATCAGAAACAACTTCAATAACGACCAACGATATAAAATAATTATACTATACGAGTCATTCACAGGCAACAAATTGCCCAAGTCAATTTTTTTAGAACCACGTCTTTCTCTCCTCTACCTGTTCATGTTATACCCATATGTAATAATTACGCTATTGAGTTAGGAAACAGAAAGGTTGAACACAAAGAGAGAGTGTTGTGTATCTGCATTATCATTTAGGTAAAACCACCCACATTACACCCGACCGGGATTCGAAACTCTCAGCTCCTTCTTATCGGCCAAGTCAACTTTATTTCTTATCCAAATTACAAAGATTGTAGGGAAGACCAACGATAGTTCATGTTTTGTGACTTAGGTAGAACATATATTTACAGGTAAATATAATATTTTTTTTAGAGATATAAACAACTTTTTTATAACATGAATAATCCTGTCTTATGTCGTCCAGACATTCTCTTGGTAACGTAAATTATATATAAATATCAGGCTCACTAGTAAAGATTTCTTAACTTTCGTATTATAATCCTCGAAGTAAATGATTTTATTTAAAAATAATAATAATCGATTATAATCTGTTTTGCAAATTTCTGTTGAAGCAAATGGCCGTTTACTGAAATCGTGGCTTTCCGTTTAAACATTCTTGAAATTGTAAATTTTTGGGTAAATCTTCTGCTTTCGTTTCATTAAAATAATAAGTGGTTTGGTGCACTTTATAACTCCTTTATCTAGAAATGTAGACAGTTACTTAGAAATCATTGAGACATGGAAAACGAAATAAAATACATTGTTGCAGAAACAAAATGGGTTTAAATTCAACCAACGTTCATAAATTAAATAATGTATATGGTAACAGAAACATATTGTGAAAAAAGTAATATATCTGTTCACCAAAGATCATAACGATTAACTTCCGATTTCAATTGCCTTCATTTAAAAGAATGTATTTGCTTATATCTCGGAAACTATTGAGTTTTTAAAATTTTATTTCAAATAAAAGTTTTTTTAAGAGTTCTACAACTCTGCCGTGATAAGTTATTTCTTATCTTGAAGAATTTTGGAAATATAATCAAAATTTAAGATATCCACTTATTTAAAGAACCCTTTAAGTGTTTTTTTCTTCAGAAAAATGAGATACACCATTTTAATGCTAAACAGTGCCTAGATACGAGTTTCAATAAAAATAGTAAGAGCCAATTTCAAGAAAATCACTTTTATTTCTTTTCACCCAAATGTAAAATACCCTTCATTTTAGGGTTAGATATCCATTATTTCAAAAAACTTCTTGGGGAACCTTATAAAAAATCCTAGATATCATATTTTAGCTTGATCGGTAAGATTAATTTGGCTCTCGTCAGAGATAGAGGAGCCCAGGCAGACAAACGGCATTATGGGAACTACTTTTTATGGTTGGGTGGTTCACACCTTCAAAATTTCGAATTCTATTCATTTGATACTAACAATACTTCCTCTCTCCGAGGGGACTCTAGAAATTAAATACGATAAAAATCATTTGTTAGAACTTCGAGAATAGCCGTCGAAAGAAATCACTTAGTGTATTTAAATAGTGTGAGAACGAAGCTACACTCACATAAAATATTCTAAAAGTCATAGGTATATGAGATCAAATCAACGTATCTTTCTTAACTTATAGCTTTGGGGGTCGAGTTTAGATTCCGATTGGCCACAGTGGAGCTTCTTCAATTACAACTTTATTTTCCTATCATATATTCAGGAAAATGAAGGTGCATTATTCTATAACTATTCTTCTTCTGCTCCTATTATCAATATATTACTAACCATCTTTTGAAAAAAATGACGGTGCAGTGATTTAAACCTATCATTCCCGTTATTTTCCAAGTAGTTGAGAACCAGTCCTTTCCCCACCCTTTTTTCAAGAAAATGACGGTTCAATTTATTTAATAAAAAAAGTATCCCGTTCCTGCTTAAAGTCTGTGACAGCAAGCACTTGTTTATTCATCTTGGTCGAACGAACTAAAGTTACCGCAAAGCAGCTCGACCCTTTCTTTTTCCCAGCCTGTCCTTGTAATGTCAACAATAATTTCACTACACAGTCTCGAGAAGTGAGTTATGAATCCTCCGGGACTCGCAGTTGTAGGCAAATAGATACAAATATTATAAGACACTTGCGAAGAAAGAAAGGGAATTCTACGAATCACAAAATGGTTTTCAACTACAACGTTGGAATTGTAAACTGTTATTTCACCAACAAAGAACGGTGGGACAGACTAATACATATTTTCTTAGAAAATATATTATAGTTTGATTTAAAAAATACCTTCAGTAAACAACCCTCAGATGATTATTTTTAGAAAAACGGACATATATTCTTATTTGTCAAGTAGAATCCCCAGACACCTATTTTGGACAAACATTAAAGCAATTTTTGAAAAATTTCAAATATTAAAAAATAAGTTAATAATAAACATACTCTAGATAAGCTCACAGAAAAATCAAGTATACAGTGTGCATTTTTATGCAAAACACTTGCAAGATATACTTTTTAAACAAAATAATTAAAGCCGTTATAGAAAAATTTCTAATTTAAAAATGTTTATCATTAGTAAACTTCCATTAATTTTAAGGTTGGAATCAGAACTAATGAAAACGCATTGAGATATGACACTATGTGTTATTAAAAGTTTAAAGTGTCTTTACCTGTGTATTTATCTTTGTCCACGGAATTTTTAGTATTTTTCAATTAAATAGAAAGCTTAAATTTGGAGAAATTGTAGAGGAGCTACTCAAGAAGTACATACATATTTACAACTTGAAGACTGATCAAAAACTAAATAAAAACCTTTTTATTTAATCAGACTAATGAGATAAGAATGAGAATGATATAATATAATATGAAATATATCCACATTTGCATTGAGGTCAGGTGTGAATCTATCCCCAACCAAGATTAAAGGCCTGACTTTTCCATCAACAACAAACAAAGTCAGACAATCTTAAAGCTTTAGCCTCTTAGTCTGCATGCACACTGGTACGGATCACACAGTTTTAGGTACAATAGTGAATAGCCACTTGGATGGCATATAAACAACTTTCTTTTATGTACTCAGAGGTATTACAGCAAAGAATGTCATTTTCATCAAAATCTCTGGATACATTTTTCATTTTATCAAGTGTTTATACATATAACGTTTACCCGAGAAAGTTTAGGAATGGAGGGTTTTAGATTTCACTGAGCCATTACGTTACAGGTCATTAAATAAAATGATCACTGTTCTTTCTCACCTACACCAGTGGACACGCAGACTAAATGTCAGGTTCATATAGTATTGCGGAAATACCAAGACTCATCCCAGACGGGTGTACTATTTTTTTTTTCCTAAATAGATTTCCATGTTCCTTTCATGCAAATGTGGGTCTACTTACCTTAAACTATTTATTCATAATGCCCACTGTGGTGGTGTAGCTGGCTAACGTGCTGGTTTCGTGTTGAGCTAGTCTTCCGAGAACGGGGAGATTGAGGTTTGAATCTTGCTTGGGTGAACTGGAGGGATTTTTCCTAAAATGGTTCTCCACTCTCCCTCCACGAAAAAGCAGGTTCACCTATTATATATTCAACCTTCCTAATTCTTAACCCATTAGTGTAATTAGTACTTAAGCGCATAACCCGAATGAGTAGTAAGACGCGGTGCCAAGTATTATTATTCAATCCTAATTCTTACCTTATTAAAACAACTCAAGTGTTTTTATCCCTGACTGGTAGTAATAACTGGGGAAAATAAATGTAGCTTCTCCGGATATGATGTTAGTAAAATGAAATATATTTCTTACATCAGAAGAAAAGTAACGATGGTAACAATAATCCATGAACATCTAAAGCCGACCTCCTTTTCTTAGGTTTATTTTCTTGATATTCCTAGTTCCCCGCTGTTTTTTTGTTGTAATACATTTCCTTGTCAATAACAACAAGAATACCTCATATTTATCTGACAGAGAAGAAATACTGCCATTTCTAAATATATAACATGAAATTTAGTAAGGGGAATGTTTTGAGAAAGTAGGGGGGTTAGTATGGAGAGAGAAGGGAAAAGGATATATCATAACGAAAACTCAAACATATATTTACAAAGAGAAAATGAACTTTAGGCTCACTAGTTTTTGTAGGCTTATTCCATAAATATATTGCTAGTACAACTTTAATAACTAACCAAGAACAAATTTGATTTACAAAAACAGTTTCAATAACATTACAAAATATGCTGAAATTTTTACTCTATTAATTAATTATTAATTAAAAGGACGAATAAAATTAAAATGTATGAAACGTATTCTTCAGGAGCGACATTTGGAAGGAAAAATTTAAACATCTGCGTCTATTTTTGTATGTAATTTTTTATTACTATTCCAACAAAACCCAGATTAATAGTACTACAGAATCGTACAAACTTTCTCATATACCATTGTGTTTTATAGCATCAGACAAAATTCTCAAAAATAGATTTCACTATGTCTAACCTTTAGTTAGTTTTATTCAGAAAAACTATCATATCAACTTGTTAATCATAATAAACACTCTTCATATAAGCCTATATATTTAAAACAATTTATTCAACTCATTAAACAAAAATTTAATAAAAAAACAGTGATTTGTAAACTAATCTTATATTGTTTATATATGTAAAAACCAAAATATATTCTTATTTATCATGAAAAGCAATTTCCAGACACGCCCTTTTAACTGAACCTTAAAAAAATTGTCAAAAATTCCCAAATTTTAGAAAATTTCTCATTAGTAAACAAACATTAAATTAATTTACTTAAAAAAATAAACATACATGATTATTTGTTACATAAAATAATCCTCTGATACCAATTTTGAACAAAATCATTAAAGTTATTTTCAAGGCATAATCATTTCTTTTTAAAACTCCATCAGTACTAAAATACTATTACATTAAAAAAAACCATTGATAATAGTTTTAAAAACTTACCAGATACCAATGTTGAATCAAATCGTTAGAGAGATTTTAGATTTCAAATTTGTAAGAAATCAATAATCAGTAAACTACTCTTTAATGAATACTCCCCTAAATAGAAGTAAATATTTTTATTTGTCATATAAAACACTCCCCTTGTATACATTTCAAACAAAATTATTAAAGCCACTTTCCAAAAACTCAGAATTTTTAATAATCATTCATCAGTTAACAACCATTAAGCAAATTTATACTAAAAAACAAGTATGCAGTGTTATTTATCGTGTTAAAACCTCCCCTACATATACATTTTAAACAAAATTGTTATAGCAATGTTTTTTTAAATTTGGAATTAAAAAAATCGTTAACAGTAAACTGTTATTAATTTAAGGGTTAGGGTCGAAATCAAATAAATATGCTGAGGAATGGTCTAGATTTCAAGTTTGATTGAAATCCACCAAACTGTTTAGGATATAGGCTGAGGGAAAAACATAGATTATTGTTTATTTGTTCGTGAGCATAAAAAACGTAAAGATTCATCATAATCTTGAGCTCAAACTTTATATGAGAACGTAAAAATGTGAGTTGATAGCACAGTTACTATGGAAGTTGAGAGCGATAACCCTTTTAACATCCAATACCCCATGATACAGGCTATTTCAAGTATTTAAAGCGCATATAAATTAACCATTTTGCCTCATATTGCATTAATAATAATAATAATAATAATAATAATAGTGATAATGGTGATAATAGTGATAATTATGATAGTGATAATAATGGTTATGAGGATGGTGATGATGGTGTCGTAGAAGATGATAATAATAATATTAATAATATAATATTTATTTTAAATTTTTCTTCTTAAAAGTGCTTGCCAGCCAAGGTTGTTAGAATACAAGGTTAGCCTATACTTCTCAGCAGACAGTTTTTCTCCCTTCCACCGTCTCTGCCTGACGTCATCAGATGATCGTATGACCCCTTAGCGACTAGCGATCATAATAATAAATTATCTATATTCCCGGTTTTGGGATTTTATTTATTGTTTCATTAAATTATGATTGTGTTCAATAAGTCCAATATAAAACCGCAACTAATTTTTTATCAATTATGGTGATTTGTAATGTTGATAAGATATTGTAAATAATTTGCTGTATGAAGTTATTTTTATTTTGGTTTTCATTGATTTATTTTTCTCAAATTAATGGGATTTAAAACAACAATTGTATTTTAGTTTGACTAATTAAGGGTGTTGTATTGATACCATCTGTTTGTTTAATAGAAATCTTAAACTAACTAATATTCTGACAAAAAATGTACTGTCAATGAGTAATCATAACCATCAAAAAGTAAGTAAACACAAATGTCAAATAATTAGTTATCGTAATCCACCTCCCTCAAAGATATAGAAATTCTAAAACATTTACAGGTAGGAAAGCCCATGTTTATGTTTAAAGGGTTAGAAATTTTATTGCAAGTAAGAGGTGGGAACCTCGTCCTAATATCAGGTTTGACAGGGAGGTTGGAGTTCAAATACTAGGATGGTGTACTGAGGGTGGTTTTCCTAAATGATTTCCCACTCTCCCTACCTGAAAATTTTGATATAGTTGCTCTTAAATCTATTTTATATCCCGAATGGTTAGTGAGACGTGGTTTTATAAAAATCATACTAATACTGATCGGTATGGCGTCAAATAAGGCCACAATACAATTTGGGTATAAAGGAACTTTTTTTGACAATTATAAGAGCTAAAAAAATTAATTGTAATATGTGTATACATCAATGTACTATGTTAATGTATATGTACGTGTGATCTTCAACTGTCATTATTGATATGTATTATCAATATCTATTAAATACTTACTAATATTATAAATACGGATGTGAGTTTGTTTGTTTGTTTGTTTGTTACGCTTTCACGCCTAAACTACTCGACCGATCATCATGAAATTTTGCATACACGTTATCATGGGTACAGAAAAGGATATAGGGTACCTTTCATCCAGAAAAAAAAGTACTGTTCCCGAGGGATGGAAAAAATAACTTTTAGACGGTCGTCCGGTATAACAACTAGGCCTACTGATATGAACATGAATTGCAACATGATGCCTGGAGTACAGAAAAAGGGGCCTGCGGTATCCCGGAAGAAAATCTGATATCCCGAATTAAAATCTGTTCTCTAGTTATTTTAGGCACATTTATCTTAAAATGATTATTAAAAATCTGTTCCCCAAGTTATCTATCTTAAAATGATAAAAAAATAATTACATTCAGCTAATTAAGCTCTGTCTCTTCACCCCGTTATGGTAAATGACAAAATTGTCGTAAGAAGTTTGGTATTATAATCTGATTAACTCAAATAAAAACATTATTTTTACTAAAGTGCCTTTAAAGTTTAGTACTATAACAACTCGATAGATGGCACGGTATCGATTTGTACTATTTAATGTACTAAGATTTCATTACTCCCAAAATTCGATAGATGGCGCTGAGCATATTTTAAAACACGGTAACGTTTTGTATTATCTATGGCTATTTTAAACTCTTATTGTGAAGTTTGGAGAAAGGGAAGAAAGGGAGTTGGGGGACCGTATCGATGGGAAATAGCAATACATGTTTGCGATTCATTTGTTTACAAACATTGATTTGTTACCGTTTATTCATCACTGTTTAGTCCTATTTTAATAATATTGTAATTGTTTTACGTTTTCAGTTTATATTGGCTTTTTTTTCCTTGAGCGATAGCTTATCATTTATTATTTTTAGGTTAATTATCTTACTTATAATTCTATTTTTTACCTTTAAGGCAATAGTTTGTTTGTTTTAATTCTTAGGTTAGGTATATTTTTTTTTTCAAAAAAAGTTTTTTCTTTTTCTTTTTTGAAATGCCTCGCAAACATAATTCTAACTTATCCAGGAGCTCATCACGAGCTCGGGCAGCTAAAATTGCTCGATCCCAAGAATCCTCCGTTCATGCTGAATTAAGGAGGCAAGAACAAGCGGAGCGACAAGCTGCTTTGAGAGCTGATGAGACACCTTCTCAAATCCAGGAAAGACATGCAGGACCAAGCCACCCGCCAGGCTTCTATGAGAGCAGCTGAGAAGCCCCTTCAAACACAATTGCGTTTGGTGGAACAAGACGAACGCCAGAGAGCTCTGAGAGCTACTGAAACGCTCCTTCAAACGCAGATCCATTTAGATGTACAAGCTGAACGCCAAGCTGTTTTGAGAGCAACTGAGACGCCTCATCAAACGCAACACCATTTGAATGAACAAACTGAACTCCAGAGAGCTTTGAGAGCTACTGAGACTCCTTATCAAACGCAGCTCCATTTAGATGAGCAAGATGAACGCCAAAGAGCTTTGAAAGCTACTGAGACGCCCTTTCAAACGCAGCTCCGTTTAGAAGAACAATCCCAGCGGCAGGCAGCCATTAGAATAACAGAGACTACACAACATTCGCAGGCGAGAAGAATCGTTCATTCAGAAATGCAAACCGAGCGCTGACAAACTTTTATGCTTAACAGTTGGTCCGTGTTTAATAATTCTGGATTTGAATACGATTACAAAAATCATACTTTAATTGTTGTTGTTTTGATGAATAAAAAATGCCAATTTTGTGATGCTTTAAAATGGAAAGATGAGACCGCAGGGATGTGATATTCTAATGGAAAAGTATCCCTTCCTTTACTTGGTGAACCAGAATAACCTCTGATAACTATATTTATATGATGCAAATGAATCACGGCGCTTTTTTAATAATATTATAAAGTATAACTCATGCTTTCAAATGACATCTTTTGGAGTAGATAAGGAGATAAGAATGCCCGGGTTTTCGCGAACCTTTACCGTACAAGGTCAGATATATCATCAAATTGGTTCACTTTTT
>CABFOW010009129.1:0-15102 GCA_902141385.1 Timema californicum | reverse complement strand
AACACCGTAGATCGCAGCAGACGCCAAGCACGCTCAAAAGCCAGGAACACGTAAGGGAGGCAGGACGACACCTTGCACTCCCTTCCGCGTCACGGACGGCTCAGAAAACCTGGCAGTAGGAAGCGTCACGGACGGCTCAGAAAACATGGACCGCGATTGGTCCAGGCAGAGGGAGGGGGTTAGAGCGGCCGGTGCGAGTGCGAAGGAAAGATACCAAGCTGCCTGAGCAGTGAGGTACAACAAGCGTAACCAATCAAGGTAAGACTGCTACCTTGCTTTGTTCCACTATGGTATAGCTTATAAGATAATCATAGTGGAATAATTAAAGGTAATACTATAGTTTGTAAGTCATGTGTTGATATAATAAGTCTGTTTAGAAAGTGTATGTTATCTATCTCAAAAAAGAAATAGTTAAGTTACGCGATAGGTATGAGAATGGTTGCTAAGAGAAAGTGCACCTTCATCAGCATGTACGGAGGATGGAGAAAACAAAAGTAATAAGAAATTCCATGTGTAAAACAACCCCCACTATACACCACCCGAGATTCAAACATGACTATCCCTCTCCGGTCCATTGCGATATTGTTCAACGAACCACTAGGTTCATATTGATCCACGCGTCCACCGGAAGTTTAAATCAGAACATACTCGATTGTCGCATTAATACATACGCTGTATCTTGACCAATGATGCTTTGCTACACAAACTTAAAACACCTGATGATCTATCTATTGTACAGTAACCCCATGGCTTCTTTGGTGCTGACTGACAGCTTTGAAAAGTTTCCAGACCAAATTATGTATCCCTACACCGAACCATATGATCTGCAAAAACATGTGTTTAGCATCTGTCACTTCTGACGGTCAAAATTTAGGTATGTACCTAAATTTTGACTGTCAGAAGTCAGCTGTGAGCTGTCAGTCAGCACCAAAGAAGCCATGGGGCTACTGTACCTTAGATTAAGGTTAAAAGAGATAGTGTCATGGATTGCGAGGATAATTAAATTACATATTAATAAATAATATCGCTATTACAATGGAATTGTAGAGGTTTCTTTTCGCGTGTGGAGGAAATTAAACAGCTGATTTCATCCCTGTATCCTCTCATATTGTGATTGCAGGAAATCCACTTCCACCCAACTGACAACCCGATACTTCGTGGGTATGATATTTATCGTACCGATAAGCCTTTCTTTAATTGGGCTAGTGGAGGTGTGGCTATACTCGTACGAAGCAAAATATATCATAACCATATTAATTTCGTGTCTGGTCTACAAGTGATCACTGTCCGAATCACCCTTGCTATAGAAGTATGCTGCATCTACCTCCCCCCAGGTTAACGTGCTTCAAAGAGGAGTCTAGAAGCCCTTTTTATACAACTTCCCGCCCCTATTTCATCTTGGGGGATTTTAACACGCGTATCCTGGCTTAGGGATTAATTTTACAGACGCCCCTGGAAGTATGTTAGAGGATATTATTTTCTTGGGAAACCTGGTGTTGATGAACTGCGGAACCCAAACACACTTATCCACCTTTAATGGTTTATCCTCTGCCATTGACCTAACTTTATGTGGCTCCGGGATCGCTGCTCACTTCCTTTGGGAGGATCACTTGGATCTATGTGGCAGCGATCATTTTCCCATTCTGCTTTCACCACTTCAAGATCCTCCTAGTACAGTACGGGTATCCCAATGGGTGCTTAAACGAGCTGACTGGGATAAATTCCGCGCTCTCGCCGTATTTGATGAACACCAATCTCCTGACATCGATGTAAAGGCTGGGCATTTTACTTCGACGGTCATCGTGGCGGCCATGGCTTCTATCCCTAAATCCTCAACAAATCCGCACCACCGTTTTGTTCCCTGCTTGAACGAGGAGTGTCGGCTGGCCATTTATGACCGTCAAAGGGCCTTACGTCTCTTTCGTCGACGTCCTACTTTAGAGAATCTGGAGTAATTTCGGATTCTACGTGCTTGAGCTTGCCGTGTCATTCAAGAAAGCAGAAGGGGGTCTTGGAGAGAGTTTATTTCTACCCTTACAATTTCCACTCTCATAACTAAGGTTTGAGACAATATTCGTAAATTACGTAGTAGAAAAAAATCCATTAATAATATACCTGCCCTTGTGTCTAATGGTTCGCTTGTCTCCCCCCACTGTGGAGGTCGTAAATGTATTGGGCTCGATGTTCACCGATATCTCCAGCACTGTGAGGTACTCTAGTTTACAGTGCATAAGCGGAATATTGAGCGCCATACTATTGATTTTGGTCAAAGTCGGGGGGAGGATTATAACTCCCCCTTTACTATCCATGAACTGACCTATGCCCTGTGCCAGGCGGGAAGCACAGATTCCGGTCCTGATTATATCCACTATGAGATGTTGACCAGCTGCCTCCTGCCAGACAGGCATTTATTTTGGACCTATACAATAGTGTTTGGGAATCTCATCAGTTCCCATCATTATGGAAGTAAGCAATCGTTATACCAATTCATAAAATTGGTAAGGATTAATTATAGCCTACTATTTATAGACCGATAACCTTAACTAGTTGTGTATGCAAAATATTGGAAAAAATTATAAATAAACTATTTATATGGTATTTAGAATCCCGCAATCTTCTATTTAATATTCAATGTGGTTTTCACCGTAACCGAACCACGGTAGATCACCTTGTCCATCTCGAGACGGTTATTCGTAACGCCTTTCTTCACAATCAGCATCTTTTGGCTGTCTTATTCGATCTGGAGAAAGCGTACGATAACCCCTGGCGGTACAGCATATTGAAAACACTTTTTAGTTGGGCGTTCCGGGGGAACCTCCCTGTTTTTATATTTAATTTAATGTGGGATATACACTTCTGGGTAAGGTTGAATAACACCTTATCCAATGATTTTATTCAAGAAAATGGGGTGCCTCAGGATAGTATTTTAATCTGTACGTTGTTCGCTATTGCGATAAATAGCATTGTGGACAACGTGCACCAACCTGTTAGTTCATGCCTTTTTGTGGATGACTACGCAATTTATTGCAGCTCATCAAGTCTCCACAGGGCTGAACGGCAGATACAACTAGCTGTCAACAATCTATATATGTGGGCATCACGTAGTGTCTTTTGCTTCTCTGCATCCAAGACAATGGTCGTCCACTTCCATAGATTACGCGGAATACATCCAGCCCCAAGTATTTTAATGTACCACGTTGTTTTACCAGTCTCGGAGAGCGTAAGGTTTCTGGGACTTTTATTTGATTTTAAATTAACTTGGATCCCCCACATCAAAGACCTGGAAGGGAGGTGTATAAATACACTCAACCTTCTCAAAGTGGTTAGCGGTCGGTCCTGGTGTGCTGATAGGGAAACCTTGATGCGCCTCTATGGAGTATTGTTAAGATCGAAACTCGATTACTGCAGTTTCGTTTATGGATCAGCGAGACCTTTGGCGTTAAAGATGCTTGATAGTGTCCACCACGCTTGCATACGACTGGCTACTGGTGCTTTCCGTACCAGTCCAGTCGTCCGCATCCTGTGTCGACGCTGGTGAGCTCCCTCTTCCTTACCGGTGGTCCAATCTTCTGGTATCTTACGTGTCAAAACTGCATTGCATTCCAGAGCATGTAGCCTACCATCCTGTGTTTTATGCCCCTAACTATGTATTTTATTAAACCAAATGGCGTAGTACAAGGCCGACTGGGATCAGGATGGTATCGGTTTTTGACACGTGTGGGATAGTCCTGCCAAAGGCTATCTAGAAGATACGCCTACCTCAATGCCATTTTGATCTTGCCAAGTTCCCTAAAGTTAACACCCCATACTTTGTATATGAAAGGACCTTTAATGAGCTCCTCGCCACACGCTTTCAGGGTTTTAAACGCATTTACACGGATTGCTTGAAATGTGGGGCCTCCGTGGGATCCACCTTTGTTATGGAAGGATACAATTTTAAATTAGGTTTACTTGGTGAGTCCATTGTTTTTACGGCGGAATTATACACTTATATTTAAAATCTGTATGCTTTGTTTATCGTAAGCGTCACCGTTCTGTTTTCATCCGCACGAATTCCATGAGTGATCTTTTAGCATTGTACACTCTCTACTCCTGGAATCCCCTCGTGCGGATGATACATGAGCAAATTTTTAAAATTGATTTATTAAGCACCCGGCTCACCTTTTGCTGGATTCCTGGTCATGCTGGTCTTTCAGGAAATGAACTGGTGGACCAGGCAGCCTAGGAGGTGCAACGCCTACCTCCAGAGGCGAGTCTGGGTGTCACATGTTTTTAGATCTAAAGGGTTATATATGGCATGGGGTCTTAAGCACCGGGCACAAACAGTGGGTTTCGACCCCTGCTCATAACAAGATGCGGTCCATCAGGGATGGTGTGTCACGGTGGCCCTCTCCTATACGAAAGTCTAGAAGAGAGGAGGTCATCGTGACGAGACTGCGCGTCGGGCATACATCTCTAACCCACGGATTTTTTATTAAGAAGGGATCTCCCTCCAGTGTGTGAACTTTGATCCCCTTAGTGTATAGTACATTTTGGTGGAGTGTCACAAGTATGCCCTCATTCGCCTGGCTTTTGATTTTAAAGGTGACCTTCGTTTTTTATTACGCGACAGTACTGAAGGAGTTATTTGTTTACTCTATTCATACGCCAGGTGAATCTTTTTAGGGATATTTGAGTCACTTTCGTAAAGTGACTCATATGAATTTTATCTCATATTGAGACCTTTTTAACGGTAATATACGTTAATAGGTTTGTTTTGTCGTTTTAAAAAGTTTAGTTTTCTTTCACATGTTTGTCTTGACTTTTTAACCTACATATTGTTTTAATGTTTGTTTTGTATGATTAATGGAATGATACACATGTAGTTTTTTTTAGCAGGTGTATCATTCTATATTTTTTTAGCCCATTTGAGCACTCCCATGGATTATCTCAAATGGGTATTCTTTCATATTGAGATTTTTATACAGGTTTTTAGTATTTTTTATTGTCTTTTATTTTGATCTACTTGCTTATTCTAACAGATGGACTATTTATTTTGCTCTTCCCTATGGTGATTTTATTTTACTATGTATTTATAATTTTTAAGGCCCTAATGACCTCATTGTGTCGACGGGCCTATAAACACCAATAATAATATATTTTGACAGTAGACCTAAATTTGTATAGATATAGTCCAATTATAATATTTAAACAAACATCTTTTAATTTGAGGTCTTGGTCTCAGCATTGTTATCGTCTATTTATATTTTATTCAATCGAAACTATAAAATAGATTGTGTTATTATCGTAGCACGTAGCAGTCGTCACGCAGAATATACGTTAAGAACGTTTAGCTTTAAATTGTCTGCTGTCTTCATCCTTACAATAGCTTACATTATACACAAGTCGTGGCATGAATTACGAAACTAACAATGATTAAAACTGCGCACATAGCACTCTACAACCAATCAAATATCCATATATGTTAATTCAAGGGTAAAAGACTCGACATTACTAACATCTTCCTCCTCTAGACCAGGGGTCAGCAACCGGTGGGCCGCATGTGAGCCACGTGTACACTTTTAGCGGCCCATAAAGGGTTAACCATACTTACATATTATATTATTGTATTATTGTTATATAGAGTTTTTTTTTAATTCTCCAAATTTTATGAATAAAATAATAATAATTAGGAATGTGCAAATTTTTAATATTTCGAGGATTTTCAAATTAAGGCTGAGTATTTGACTTGAAACTTTGAATAACAAGCTCGAATAATATAATCATAAATCTGTATATTCAAGTGGGTTCTACTGATAATGTAGCAGGAAATTTGGCGTAAGTAAGCAGGTAGTCAGGTAATCTTCTGTGACCCAGAGTTAAATATCCTTGTGATTTGTTGTTCCATTAAAATTTTGTTGCGGTTCAGAATGGCTGTTTGGATGTTTAGGTTTTACGCATTGTCCATCTTGAAACATTTTGAAGAGGATTGTAAAAGTTTCAGGCAATTATTAATTGGTGTTAGTTGATGCCCAGGAAGTTTTTGATGTTCAGCGAATTTGGATTTGCATCTATTGTATTTAAAATCCCTAATGTTATCAACATATCGAATTGAAAGGTTTCTTCCTATCTTTCCAATGTATACAGCCTTACATTCACATGTCAATTTGTAGATACCACTTTGATATATTGATTTTTAGAGTTGAGATTAGATTATAGACATTGCGGAAAACCTACACATCCAAACAGCCATTCTTAACAGCAACAATATTTCAAATGATGAAACTAATTTTTTAAATCAATCCCTTATTAGCACAATTAGAAAATTACCTCAAAACGTCAAACTAAAAACTAATCCCCATTCCAACATTTCTAGATCTCCCTCCATCACAACTAAAACCTATTCTAACCATAATCAAGATGATTAATACCGTAGATTCATATGCCTCATTTTAACCCATTTATTCCCAGAACTATTTTTTTGAGTAAATGTCTTAGTATTCATTTGTATGGTTATAATAGGATATAATAACAATAATATAACTTCAATATTTTTATGGCACCATTTTGAAATAATGACATGCCCCATTAATGAGGTGGTGGGATAGAGAGGGTAGAGGTTATTAATTAATTTTAAAGGTGTATAAAATAGTTGTAAAAAATTAATTGTATTAAAATTAGTGATTAAAACACTACTACAAAATGATTACAGTATTTACTATTACAATTTAATTTTAGTCATATTGAATAGGAAAATTCCAATATTATTCTTCATTAGCAGTCTTTCAACGAGAATGAAACATCTCCGAACAATGTACATGACATCCAACATTCTATTTCTTGCATTTCATTGTTGTACTTTTATGACACTCCCCACATCGAATTTGCGTCATGCTATTTACAATCACATGATTGAGCCCATCAAGTCGTATGTCATCACACACTCGTTTTTTCAAACGTTTTGGTGTTGGTCCTGGAGATACTCTTATCCAGTACTTAGATAGATAGGTTTGTACAATGAATCGAGTGAAGCCTAGTAGATCTAGTTTATCTTCCTTTCCTTTGGATGCCAAACGATACAACTGCCATGCGTTGTTCACAGAAGCATTGAGAGGAAACATGATCATCTGCCAATACCACTTCTTCATGCATACATTTACTCGGTAAGTCGAGATGTTTTGGTCGAGTCTGTCTACTCCTCCCATATAACAATTCTAGTTGATAATACAGGCATGCTGGTCAATTTGAATTCTTTTCTTTTCTTTGTGGCTCCATCTCCTTGCTTTACCAATTGATTTAGCCCCTCCAAGAGTATAAGCAACCGTTACAATATTGTTGTCATGGAATCTTATCAAAGTTATTCCACTATCTGTATCTGTCAGCCGGGAGTAAGAACCTCTTACTTTTTTCTTCAGAGTAGATGCTTCTTCCAAGGATGCTCTCTCAATTCTATTCGAACGAATAGTGCCAGTGCAGTAGTGGCCTTTACTCTTTAGTTCCTCTAGTAGACGAACAGAAGTAAAGAAAGTATCTATATATGCTGTACTGTCCATGTGGAAGTTTGTCAACTAAGTCAATAACGACATATACTCCAACTCCAAGCTCGGGATGTGTATTCCCTGTAGATGCACCTTGATAGGGCTCCCCTTGAACTAAATAGCCAAGGTGACTACAAAGACACCACACTTTGTAACCAAAACGAATTGGTTTACCATGGATGTGTTTTTAGCACCATGACGACCGTAATAAGGCACCATTGCTTCATCAAGTGATACATTTGCATCTTTAGGGAAAGCATGTAACAACCAGAGTGGACGAACTTTACCAAATTTGTCATTCTTATCTAGTGTTAAATTATCACATACATGTAAATATTTCAAAATGTCTTTAAAAATATTTTTTGACATTGCTTTTGAGACTGCTTCATTATGAGTATCACTTGAAGTTTCCCAATATATTCGATACCTTGGTACACTGCAATATCCACTCAACAAGAGGATTCCTAAAAACACTTTGATTTCATTGATAGTTACCTTGAATTTTATATTACCTCTCTGAAAAGCATAGTTGTTTGAACAATTAACTATGAGTTCTAGTACTTCATTGTCAAAAAACATTTCAAAAATCTCTACAGGACTATAATTATTTTGATGCCATTCAGGCTGTTCTTTTTGGTTCTGGTGCTAAAGGCAAGTCCATATCTTTCCACTTTCGGCAAGGAGTTATAGTTTTTATTCTATTAGACTTATTTTCATTATCTGGTGTGTTAACATTTTCTAGGTATTCTTCTGGAATATCTTCTTCACCCATAATTGTACTAACAATACCTGTGTCTTGAAGGTGCTTGACGTGCAACTCTGCTGTAGCACGAAGTTGATTACCACTGAGATTATTGATGTATCAGTTGATAAAATCTTCATCACTAAGTAAAGGGTTTTCAGGAGGACCCATAAAGACCTTTGCCTCTAATATGTTCTCATCATCATCCAAAATTGATATTATTTCATCTAAAGTTATCCTTAAATACGAAAAATTAAAAATATAAACTTAGTAACCAACTACTCATTCATTCCCACCACCCCTATATTGGGGCATCAATGTATGTGTTACTATTTACAGAGTAACATTTTATTTATTGGTGATACTTCTATTAAGCACAATAAATCAACTAATAATAAAGTGGAAATAAACAATAAATGGCTATAATAGTAAAAAATACAGTGACAATAGACTTACATTTTCTTTGTTGACATGATGTCCTCAATAAGCTGTTCCTAAACTTCAACACTTTTTTAAAAAATAATTTTGTTATGATGTAATAACTGCTACCAACAGTTTGAACTATTGCCAACCTAGTAATTCAAAGTGAGAAATTTCCTGAACAGCCAAATAGATTGATAGAAAAAAATAAAAAGGTTCACTGCCCCAATACTGGGGCGATGGGAATAAATGGGTTAATTATTCAATTCCAAATTTTTTAAATAAAATCAACAATATATATATATATATATATATATATATATATTAACTCATTATATAAATTAAACTTTGTTATACTAGCAACACTATCTAATTTATCAATTGTTTTATTTTATTTTAATTATTCTATTGACGATAAATCTTTTTTGGCCAAGGTTAAATATTGTTTCATTTTTGACACATAATCTAAACATTTATTTAAAATCCACCATGGACATCGTAGAATTTCAACAGGAATTTTTATCTTCATTTAAATAGTTTCTCATAAAATGCCATTATTCTGATATATAATTGAAAATTTTCCAGAAATAGGGATAAAAAATACTCCAAATAAAAGTCAAATAGCGAAAACAGAGGCGAAGAGGAAGGAGAGTTAGGTAAAAAAAACTTGTAGGGGAGCCAGATTAAATTATCCAAAAATGTAGAGGAATTACTCCATTAAAATAATACGTCTTAAATATTTGCTATCTATATAATAAAGAAAGATGGTGAAATTGGGGTTTTCAAAATTTACAAAACTGAAATAATAAATTACTTTTCAGTGTGGTAGGATATTGAAATCTATCAGGTGGGTATAAGATCCACCCCGATAAACCATTAAGGTCTGATCCTTGAATTTCAAAATGAAGTTGTAAAATGTATAAGGTGGGTTCCCTAAAAATTCTTTAAACTAATATAAAAAACACTATTTAGTTTGATATAAAAACACTATTTAGTGTAATATAAAATAGAAGTTTGACATGTAAGTTAAAATACATTCCCTGAGAGATAAATGACGTCTGATTATATAGATATTAGTTATATTCATAGTAATTTAGTAAGGAGAATTATAAGAATACTATTCAAAGGAACGCCTAATAAAAGCAGTATACTAAAGAATCTAAATAAAAAATTAAAGATAAAATAAGAGGTAAATTTACCTCTCATTTCATCTTGCTTAATATATTTTCATTTTTTAATTATATTCTTTTGTATACTGCTTTTATTAGGCGTTCCTTTGAATAATATGATTATATAGAATCTCAAAATGTATGCCCAGGAAACGGAAGAGCTCGAATTTGATACAGTTATTATAGAACACTTCTTTTTCTGCGTGGTTTCTACCCCTTTTCCGTTATTAACCTTTTATACTTTTAATCCTTTTTGTCTTATTACTTACCCTATTTAAAATAATAGTTGATTTTATTTTTATCCTCTTTGACTTAAAAAAAAAAATATATTTCTCCCCGTAAAAGCCGGGTACTTCATGGAAAAGGGTGTAATTTTCTTAGTTGATAAAAAGGGTACAAAAAATGAAAAATGAAAAAAGGATAAAACGTACCATAAAGACAAAAAGGATAAAAAGGGTTAAAACATAAAAGGGTCAATTTGTTCAAAGAAGGGGAAAATTAAAAGGGGTAAAAAAAAGCTTTAAAAAAATAAGTATATTTACTTTTCGCTCTTTCCCCCCCTACATTTACACTTTCAACTCCCTTTTACCTTCTTTCCCTTAATGTCTATACTAGCCTTTTAAACCCTTTTACACATTTTATCTAATTTGCTCTTTTTTTTTAATAATGTTTAGTAAGTTTTACTTTTGGGTTTGATCCCTGTTTCACTTTTTAACCCGTTAACAATTTTACCCTTCATATTCTCCCGGGAAAAGTCTGGTACTTCATGCTGTTAAGATATATTTGTGTTGACACTGTGTACTCTAGCACATAAATCTACTACCATCGGGCTATTAGTAAATAAAGTTGTACATGGTAGAAGTGGAACAAAGTTTGCCTATTGTTATTTCCTATTAATGTTTGTGTTTTGCCCCGTGGTCATTAATTTTCCTTAGAGCATGGACCAGAATGAGGATAGTACCATTCATATCTCGACGGAATGTAGTTCGAGTTCTTTTGATTTATCCCGGCGTGTGAGCTTCACTGCACATGTTAGGGTTCGACCAGACTGACAAGCGTGCGAGCGAGCGAACGAATCCGTAGCCAAACTGGCGAGCGAGCGAGCGCTTGATTAGCAGATAGGATAGCTCCCGATAGTTTTTGACGAGGAGGCATAGGATAGACTTGACTCGATGACGGGAAGACCGGGTTAGATCACGCTAGGGTGTAATAAGGATGGTTTTCCACTCTCCTTCTACGTAAATGCGGGTACACTTACTCTAAATTCAAACTTACTAATCCCTAACTCATTAATGTAATTAGTAGCTAGGCGTATAACCCGAACGGGTAGCAAGACTTGGACACTATGAGACTCATCTCTGAAAGAGTCTCCATCTAAAGGATCGACGATTAGTACACTAGGGCGTCCCCTGGGTAAAAAAAAAAACAGTACAATAGTACTGGATAATATTTCCACAAACTAGTATACGAATGATGTAGCTCAAACGTGCAATAATATTATTAGTTATTATAAATGATTAACATGAACTTTCTAAGGCGAATGATATAAGCAAGCGACACACAAAATAATTTAACTCGCAACAGATAAAATAATTACTCTCCCATCCATTATTTTATTTCATCACCACGTCTCACTACCTGTTCGGGCTACACACATGAGGAAGGTTGAATTTAAAGGAAGTGTACTAGCATTTGTATGAATAGAGAGAGAAAGAGAGTGGAAAACCATGTGGAAAAAGCCACCCTCAGTGTATTTGACTGGGATTGAACCCCGATCTCCTCGCCATTAGCATTCTATCCTATTGCGAGAGTGACGCCTTAGATCATGCGGCCAGTGAGGTGGGTCATATTATTACCAACTGCGCTAACATGCTAAGGATGAAGAAGGGTTGAATTTAGAGGGAGTGTACCAGAAATTGTGTGAATGGAGAGTGGAGAGTCTATTTAAGGATAATCTCCCTCAGCACACCTGAAGGGCACTGTAACTCTAACGGTTAAAAAGGCGTGCGTCGAACTGAGCTCCGAGCTGAACTCTGTTTATAGGTGCATACAATTTTTCCAGTCAACCGAACCTCGAACATCTCTGCGAGCCATATTTGCTTTAGAAAGTCATTTGGGCTCATTTTGTGGATGACACACTCAAAAGACAGTAAAAATTTTAAATTTTCAGAAAAAAAACCCTACATTTTGCAAACATACAGGAAAGACAGAACAGATGATGGCGGCAAGCTCAATTTGTATATTATAACGAACATAACACAGTGGAAATAGTCCGCTTGGTGAGCTAAAATTACAACAACTTAGTGGTCAATACAAAAACTTGCTCACTACCCAATTCTCAAGCTCTCATGCATGTAGTTGACCGTCATACATGCACACACTATATACATACATACATACATACATACACACACATATAAACATATATACATACATACATACAATCATAGATACATACATATATACATACAATCATAGATACATACATATATACATACATACAATCATAGATACATACATATATACATACATACATACAATCATAGATAAATACATATATACATACATGCAATCATAGATACATACATATCATACATACATATATACATACATACAATCATAGATACATACATATATGCATACATACAATCATAGATACATACATATATACAATCATAGATAAATACATATATACATACATACAATCATAGATACATACATACATACATATATACATACATACAATCATAGATACATACATACATACATATATACATACATACAATCATAGATACATACATATATGCATACATACAATCATAGATACATACATATATACATACATACATACAATCATATATACATACATACATACATATATACATACATACATACAATCATATATACATACATACATATATATATACATACATACAATCATAGATACATACATACATATATACATACAATCATAGATACATACATATATACATACATACAATCATAGATACATACATATATACATACATACATAAATACTCACATACATACATACATAAATACTCGCGTACATAAATACTCACATACATACATACATACATACATAGATAATCACACCGTTCCCTTACGGTGTAGGCAAGAAACTGTTAAACTAATTCAAAAAACAACAACTCTGTACTTAGTCCATCTTCACTAACTTTATCCACACTTCCCTATCTTTGCATACCCCCTTCGCTTCAACAACAAACACATACCAAGTCACATCTTAATGTTTCTCTTCTTAACACATTTGTCTACAACATTTAACCACGTCTTACATGGCTTACTCCTTCCTTTTTATCCACACACTCTACCTTCCTATGTTTGCTTCTTCACTCGATCCACACTCATCCTCTCAACATGCCCAAGCCAACGTAAGATGCTTCTTTCACATTGACGTATTGGGTTCCCTTTCTAACCGGACATCTTCAGCACACATTCATTACTGACTCTTGTACCTTACGAGTTTTTCCACATATATTTCTGAGATATCTCACTCCAACCACATTCACCTGTCTGAGTGGCTACATTTGGAACTAAAATATAATTTCCATGTTCTAAGCTTCTCTATTCATGTACGATTAACTGTACGAACAGCTTATAAACCGAATGGGTTGTAAGACGCGGTGCTAAAAAAAACCCACCCAAAACAACTGTACGAACTTTAACTACACTCCATGTTATTTACTTTATTATACAAATGTTATTGTACTCGGCAACATAAAGCCGGCCCCCGAGTCAGCGAGCGGTAGCTGTGGTCTCAATGGTTGATGATAGCTCATTGGTAGCTGTTGATTTACGCACATCCATCACAGACTCTGCCTTAAAATATGCGCGAAGAATTATCCTTGGCACGGGATGAATCCATGATAGCTCTCTGGTAGAGCGTTGGCAGGTTAAGCCAAGAGTCCCTGGTTCTTTTGCCATGTTTAGGTGTCATTTTTCATATCTACGAATATTCACTAAGGGAGCATGAAAGTAAAATTCAAACAAATGTATATAATGATATATCATCTTCAATACCCACTTCCGTGGACGCACGGTCTAAGGCATCACTCGCGCAATAGACTGGACTGCCGATGATGGGGAGATCAGAGTTGGATTCCCGGTTGGGTAGATTAAAGGTAGTTTTCTCTAAATAATTTTCCACTCTCACTTCACGTGAATGTGGGTACAAATTTCCTCGAGATCTAACCTTCACCATCCCTATCATTTTTTTATTGTTCTATTAGGACCACGTCTTACTACACGTTCGGGTTATACGCTCATGTACAAATTACACTAATGGCTTAGGAATTTGGAAGGTTTAATTGAGAGTAAATGTACCCGCACTTGTGTGGAAGAAGAGTGGAAAACCATTTAGGAAAAATCACCCTCAGTGAACCCAACCAGAATCGAACCCTGATATCCCTGTCTTGGGCAGTCTAGTCTAACACTAGAATTGCGCGTTAGACCACGCAGGCTCCGAAGCGGATCTAAAATAAATTTATAGAGCCCAAAAAGTCGCAAGTAGCCCAGTTAGGAAAGTCAGTAGCCAACGGATCTCACAAGTAGCCGAATTCAGTAATTTCGCCTATTCTGGTAAAACTGCACCGAACCGCCGCCTATATCTGTGCGTTCACCAGTGGTGTGCTGCTCTCTCTACACTGTATGGCTCCGTAACAACGCAGCTACAAACATCTCCCGTGACTTGGTGAGACTTGCATTGACAAGGTGTGTTGTTACTCCTAAATGTAGCTGAATAAAATATAAAATATAAAACTATTCCTAAGGGGGCTTACGACCCCTAGCCCCCTCCCCCTCTGTTGTTGCACCACTGCTTGCTACCATCTTATTACGTCAGGGGATGTCTAAATTCCGGAAATACATACAAATATTGAACAACCTCCCTATAATAGTATTACTATGCATCGCATACCGTCGTGTGTTAGTCCACAACCCCACCAGACAGCCGGTGTGGGTTTGTTTGTCCTCAGTTCTCACTACAAACAGTATTTTTCTTTCTTTTCCTATGTTAGAGTAATATTAAAAAACCAAAACAATATCGTATATATTATTAACTCAAAAGAGACAGCTACGCTATTCACGCCACCCACCTGTCCCTGAAGAAGATTAGAGGGGAGGTATATTTTATTTGTTTGTTTGTTTGTATGGTTTTTATTATTTATCTTTGTAAACATATATATGACACATGAATAAAAACATGGGAAACATT
>CABFOW010009128.1:0-10018 GCA_902141385.1 Timema californicum | reverse complement strand
CCCCCCCCCCCCGACCCTCTAAACGACATATAAAATTCTATATCAAAGAGTAGAAATTAAATCAATATCCATTTCTTACTGAGGATAATTGTTATTTTAGGAAAAAGAGGGGCAAACAGTCGATCGTGATCTACCAGTCGACCGCGGCCACTGGTTCGTTCGATCGTATCGTCTATCGATTAAAAAATATTGAGAGAAAAAAATTAAAAAGAGGGTTTACAGATTTTTATTAAGTCAACATTATAAAATCTAAATATCGAAGCTGTTTGACTGATGACCATTTACAATTCTGCCGCTTATGACAGAGTGATTTAAAGTCTATTATTATTATTATTATTACTATTATTTACGAAATATCATTCAACAAACTATTCTAAGATTATGCGGTGTCATGCATCAACTTAAATTCAAGTGTTTAATGAGAAAATATTTTTTTCGGCGAAATTACAAATTATTTAGTTTGATGAAAAACTCAGTTTCAGCGTGTTAAAGGACTATAAGTTCTTATAAGCAATATAGTCTTATTCTTAAAACAATAGAAAAATGGCTATTTATTTTTTACCAATAAAAACAAACATTATAAGGCTACGATTCCGTAGTAGATCACCAAGGATTTTCCTTCTCTGGAGTAAATCCCTAGATCAAAACGTTTGTCCACTTATATTTTAAGAAATCTGGCAACAATATTTTGTATGGCGGATCGTTGATCTGCCCTGAAACATGGTTTCGTTACTGTTTCAACCATGTAAACTCTTTAAAATGTTATCATCTTATTGTTACCTTTATAGACTTCAAGAAAGAAAACAATTACACCAACACTTTCTTTGGTTGAGGAGGATGTGTGTGGGTTTGGTTTTAATCCATATATAAATATTGAGGATAGACTGTCTTTTGTCTGATTTCACAACGTCTCACTATTTATCCGGGCTCTCGGCATTTAACTACACTACTGGGATCAGGATGATGAAGGTAATATTTAAATTAAATGTACCCAGAGATTGGGGAAAGTCATTTGTAAAAACATTATCACTGTACTTGGCCAGGATATGAACACCCGGTCCCCAGCAAACACGACTATAGGGGCTTGACGTTTAGTTCATGTGGCCACCAATTTGGCTGACAGAAAATTTGTTTAGGGAATTTTAAAACTATTTGGAATTTATTTGTTCAAAAATTTTAATATTTAGCCATTAGAACAAATAAAATATTAGTTGTCGAAAAGTGGTTCAATCTAATATTATTTATAGTCATAATTTTAAAAACTATTTAATCGAACACAAAACATGTGATTTTTTAACTTGGATTATTTTATTTATAATCAAGCTAGAATCAATAAATCTAACTGATTTATTAATCATGAGGCTGATAGCTCTCCCAAACTGTGGTAGAAATTTAAGTGTGGGAGAGGATAGAATAACGGAGGACAATTATTTGATATAAAATGGCTGGTACTTAGTTACACTTTAAATTCAATGTAATATTTTTTTACATAAGATAATCTATATTACATTTCAAAACAAACAATATTCTAGACTTAAATAAATTCAGATTTTTAGCTGTAAACACAAGGAAATACAGATATCAAAAATATAAACAAATACAAACAAACCTAATGAATGGTTGTAACTACAAACATTGTAGAATGATTACAAACCCAAAGCATATACTGTAGCAATACAGTAAACAAAGTAGGGATAACAATATAGCATATACGATACAAAACTATACACAGAACCCAAGGAATGAAAACCATTGGCAATGTCATAACAATAATTGAATTAAGAACCAAGTAGCCAAAGCTATTATTTATAGCCTAGTGTTTAGTGAGGAGGTGGCGGCGTTATCTGATAGCTCGTGATCGTAATGAAATCGCACATTTGTAGCTGACTATTTCCGCACGTCCATCATAGACTCTGCCTTAAAATATGAGTGAAGAATTACCCTGGGCACGGTACGATCCTTTGATAGCTCAGTGGTTAGAGCATTACTAAGCCAAAGGTCCTGGGCTCAATTCCCGTGTCCAAGGGTAATTTTTCAATTTTTATACTATAATCGTTGGTGACCTGGCGGTCTAGGGGTAAGGTGTCGGACTTCTGTGCTGGGGTTCCGGGGTTTAATCCCTGGTCCCGGGACAGATTTATATGATTACCAAACCCTTCCTTCACCTCTGACAAGACATCTTGTGAATGTGGGGAATGCCAGGCCTCCACCGTGGTTCGGATTCCACGTTAAACTGTAGGTCCTCCATTTCATCTCACAATCACCCTACCATTACACATTAGCGTAAGTGCGTATAACCCGAACGGGTAGTAATACGCGGTGCTAATAATAATAATAATAATAATAATAGACTATAATAATTAGATTGTTCTCTAGTGTCAGGGGGTGGAGGGGAAGAGGGGCATAGATACAGACCAAGACCGATTTACTTTATTGCAATCGCTATAAGAAAGAAAAAATATTGTGATAGTAAAGAAAATGCAATTGGTATCTCAGGTAGATGTGAACGTTACATTTCCTGAATCCTAAAAAGTTGTTTTCTCAATGCAGTTTGTTTCTGTGTGTATATAAATATCTCATGAATCCTAAACAATTTTACTGATCACGCTAAACGTGGTAATCATGCTTTTTACAAGATTCCTCAGTGGGATCTTTACAATTATCTAGTCAACCCTAAAACTAAGGGTGGCTTACTTTGGGCTGAAAAAGAAATAATATTTTCTCAAAATTGGCTATGGGTCTATAATCACACCCTCTCCCCCTGGCTTTGTCCTTGGTTTAGCAACAATAGCGATAGGAATATTACCATAGAAATCAAGTGTTTCGTTATTCATGTGGTTTGTCGCTGAAGGCAAACGAAGGGAGAATGATATACAGCAAGTATCCTGATTATGGCTTGAAGAACAAAGGAGAAGTATCAAACTATTTATTTGCGGCCAACATAGATAGTACTTTGGTATCATTGCTATTCTATAAGTATTTATAATATCTATCAAATGTTCCAGCTGCAGATCACTTGACTTGATGTTTGAATACATTACTATTGTTTTAGAACCGTAACTTTAGTAACAAATGTCTAATTTCTTCCTACCATAATCATACTTTAGCAGTAGATAGGCAAGGTATATTTGGTTCATTAATATTAAGATAATAAGTGTTTTAGCAGAAGAAAGGATGACCCATAGCCATATTTAACTAATCTATAGAAAAGCTACATTTATGTTCCTTTGTTTCTTTGAGAGAGGGAGCTATCACCCCAATCAAGACTCTGAAACAATGGTTACCCAGCCTTCCCCCCTTAGTGGCGAGATAGTGGTTTTGTTTCCATCAGTTCTTAATATTGGGTGTGATGTTTAACAGAGCACATCGCAATGCCCTTTCCACAATTAGTCAGCAAGTCCGTTTAGTTAGTCTAGTTATAGATTCGGTGGGGTGGCATGTGGCCAAATTGGTAGCTTTCAAACTGTGTTCCATACGAGTACTCATATGTCAGGCTGTGTGTGTGTGTATTCTTTATTTGTTACCTCATTACAAAATAGCATCAGTAATTAACATTGCCAATATTTTCAGATCTGAACCAAGGACCAAGGCTCCCCAAAACAAGCACACCAGAATACAGGGTTGATATTTAGACCTATATCTGTGTCATCTCTCTGGCTCTAGGCTTCTACCACTCGCCAAATAAATAGAAAGAAACAATTCTTAGGATATCTGTGCAATATGTATTTAACTTAATATTTGGTTCCCATAAACTTTCCTTTAGTCAAGAAAAAATTAAATTTTAGAGCTATAAATCATTTTGCATCATTTAAATATAGTTTTAGGAAAAGAGGTCCCTTTATTTAGCAGCCATTTAGTAGGCAAACATAATAAGGCTATGCTTTATTTTGTAAAAAGATTGAATATTATAGGAATTATTGTTTTGTATTAACTTATATATCACTAATTTTGTACATTTGAATTTAATTGACGATTTATAGAAAGAAAAAATATGTATTATAAAATATGCTGAGCATATTTTATTTAGAAAAAGTAGGACAAGCAAATAGCAAATGTGCCATGCATATGTTGAAAAAAAAAAAGATATGTAGAAAAATAGTAGAGGGCGAAAGATTAAAAATAGTTGAAATACAAAATTATTTATTAACTTTCCCTTTCCAATGGTAATTCAATATAGTACAGAGTTACAGAGTTACATTCAGTCAAGTAATACCTAAAATCATATTAGTTTCATCGTTAACTTCAAGCAACAAATATCAACGTCGAGAAAAGTTCTGTTTGTACAAACACAAAAATAAATTAAAATCTTAACTTTTTTCAACTTTCGTCATCAATTATTAGAAATAAGTTTATGATATTAGTTTCCAATCACTTCAAACTGTTCTAATAATAGGTACTCATCAGTAAAACAAAAACAACTCTAGGAACAGGTTACAGTTGACAACAAGAAACATATTTAGAGACGTTGAGTAGCAAAAAAGTAAAACGTAGTTAGTTATACCCTCATTTTATTTGGAGGTCCATTCTGAAAGGTATTTTTACCTACTAAAATACTATTAATAGTAGAATTCTTGTAGGGAAAAAGACCTTTGAGAATAGACGCCCTGCAAAAAACAGGGAATAATTTCTTTTCTTGTCATGGTAATTTGTATACATCACATGTTAATTAAAAACTTAAATTGTCATTGCACGTATACATAACTTTTGGAAAATATAACTTGTATATACAACTTGTCAAAATAACAAACTCAAGGGTGATGTTCCTCGCGATGTAATTGTTCAATTTGAAATATAACGTTCTATAACTACAAAAAGAAATACTTTTTGAAAATATTTGGTTATGGGTGTGGTTCTGTAGGACAACAGGGCACTCACCCCAAAATAGTACCGTCCTGTAAAAAAAATACCTATTACGTAATAATCCGTAAATTATACTATTTTGAATATTACAGTATTTTTAGATACATATAGGCCTATATTTAAATTTAGATACTATTTATATACAATTATTTCACATTAAAAAAAATTAATTTACATTTTCAGGCACATAGTAATACTCATGTAGATGGTTATAAATGTTGAAACCAATCCTTATATCCTGTTGATCTCTTTTATTGAAATATAAATAGTTGGGCCCCTCACATAGCTTCTTGTTCCTTTATCTTAGAATGTAGCCATTTTCTTATAACTTGAAACCTGGGAAATAGGGAATACCGGTGGACAATTCGCAACGGGTGTACATCGTATCAAAGTGTGTTCCTGGGAATGTATTGTGACAGAGCTCGCCACTATGACAGATTATCACATAAAAACAGTCGGTTGTGAGGCGAGTGGGGTCACTCTCCTTGACTCTTCTACCAGCAATAGTGATGGGCACAATCGAGTATCTCGATTGTGTTGTGTAATCGGTTGTAATCGATTCCTCCAGGAATACTCGAGTAACTTCACTCGGATCGTGTTATTCTTTTATTTTCTCTTTTCTTTCCAGCTAAGTGAGAATCGACCTTATTGGCTGGACTGTATACCATGCTATTTCTATTTGAAAAGCATATTCCCTTAGAGTTCATTTTTCACTAGCAGTTTCTGCTGCTAGGCAAAAATGACCCTATAGAGTTTAAATGTTATACATGCGTTTTCAATACAAAATACTCGCAGATGCAAGGTACACAATCGAAAAGTATGCTAACAAAGCATATCACATTTCCGATTCTTTTTAAAAGTATTTGATGAACGTTACTCGATTTTTTCCACTCGGCACCTCGTCAGTCTTATTTCCACAATCGCATATAACGAAACTAATTGTAGGCTTTCTTAATTATTTTATTGATTATAATTTCTCCTCAGTAAAATCTGATTATTTATGGATTGAAACTAAGATCAGATTAAGTTAAGGAAATAGAAAATAAAATAAAACCCGTTCTTAAAAAGGTACAATTAATATCAATTCGTTTAACATGAAAGCAGTGGTGGCTCGTGTATAGGCACTGCAGAACCCCGTATTTTAACTTGATATTATTGACAACTTTTAATATAATGAGTCCTTTTTTCTTTAATTATTTATTTATTTTTGTATTACAATATATATTCCTTAAGCTTAATGTCAGTACTTCAATAGCCATCCCCCATTTTATGAAAAAGATACATAAATCTTTGTATGGAACTGTGTGCTTCACAGTGCCAGCAACGTGGTGTTTGACTGTTGTGCGCATGCGCACATAGGAGAGAGGTGGGGAGGAAGGAAGTTTTTTTTACTCAGCGTGTGTTGTGCTTAAAAACCATGTACCATATTCTTGAATGTGATAGAGTGTAGAAGAGTGTAGAATTAGTTTATTATTCTGCTTCCAGCTATTCTATATTTTTTTTTTTTTTCATTTTATTTAACAGAAAGACTAAATTCGTTTGCAGTACTTTCAACGGAGAAAAATTTCCTCAATTGTCATCCAGAGATCAAGGAGAAAAGTATTGAACTTTTTGCGCAAATTAAAAAAAGAAGAATGGATGTCATCTTTAAATGAATAGATTTAACTTAAACTGTTACAATTTAAGTCAAAGCAAGTAAAAAAGTTTGGTTGTATTTGTTAATATTTTATAAAGTTCTTGAATAAATTTTATTTTTATACATGTTTTTTTTCCCTTAACACCATTTTAAAACAAAGTCTAAACATTTTCTGGAGCAGCACCCCCACTAATTTTAGCTACGAGCCGCTAATGCATGAATGCATAAAGAAAAGTTTATTTTATTAGAGAGAGCACAAAACTCTTTTTTTTTGTGAGACATTTCTTAAAACGTATACTTTCGTATTGACTGTACATGCACCATGAAACCTGAAAATAAGGGGGTGGAGGTGACTCTGTGTCGACTGACTACTACAGGAAGAGATTATTGGCATGTTATTAGTATCGAATTCCATTGAAAGACTCCCGAGTAATGTTGTACAACCGATTTTAACGATTCGAGTAGATGACTCGCTAAAAATTACTCGAGTGATTTTACTCGATTCTTTTTAAAGAGAATCGAGTAATTAACTCGATTCTTAGAAACCTTCAACTGTCTTCATCACTAGTTAGAAAGCCTTCGAACCGGTCACTTTTAAATACATATCACATGCCATCGAGCTGGCGAGGCCACACAAATGGTGATAATAGTTACTTATGTCACCAATAGATCACACCGACACGGGTCACTGGACCACTAAATTCTCCAGGCTCCAGGACGAATCACACAGTATATGACACTTGATCCCAAGACATTACATGACTAGAAGAATGGTTTATCTTGTGATTAAAATTATATTACTGTAAACCGATTGAATTGTAATCATTTAATTATGTGTAGTATAATTAATATTCACTGATAAAATTTAATGTGATGCTATTTTTGCTAAAAGAATTACCTATAATATAAATTTAAAAGTCGGATCACTCAGGCCTTCAAAAACGTATTTACGTTGACAACTTTACTGTTTTTTAAATTTCAATCACAACTCCTAAAGTTTCGAATATTAATTAATTGTTACAAGTAAAATATGTATTATATATGTAAGCTACTGACCCTTATTTCCATGTATTAAACTTTCCTTCTTTATTTTGATTCTTAGACTGCCAACTCACGATGACTTTTTTTTTGTAGGTGATTTTAACGTTATCTGCTTTAGAGAGTGTTTTGTTTCGGAACTGTTATGATCTTAATCTCATTTATGTTATTGGGAGCTTATAACATCTGGCTGTCATTTGAAGAACTAATTGGCCCTAATGAAAGAGATTATTATTCTCGTTTGAATTTTTTGTGCGAAATTATAAAAATTAATTCTAAAGAGGATTTATGTTTATTTGTCAAATTATAATATTAAGAGATTTTTATAAAAAAAATACTATCGTTCATTGTATAAACATTAAGCTTTTGTTTTATTGGTTGTAAATCTCGGCAACCAGTGTTCTCTTAGGCCAAAAGGTATTTTAAAAAGAAAAAGGACATGTTTGTAATGGATTTTTGTTTTGTTGACTCTCAAAAGTTGTTAAAAAAAGATAAGGATGTACTCCATTTGGACCATCTTAAATAATATATACATTTTCTTTAACTAAACATCGTTTATTGGAAGCAAAAACTTCTTCAAAAGTAAGGACTAACCTTCAAGAAAGGGCAGGAGATAATTTCAAGAAGAATATGTGAGGTATAAAACCAAGTATATATAATTATTATCACCAACCTACGTTATTGGGTGAGACAAAATAATTCATCCATCATCATCCGACTGTTAGAAGTGTCAAGTAATATATATATATATAGACTCAATATATATATATAGACTCAATATTTTAATCTGATATAAAACCTAAATCAAACCTGTTTATGTTATCATTTCGTTTAATCATTTTTTTTAAACTTTAGGTAAAGTCCATGGGTCCCGAGAAAAAAGGTTTACGTATCACCACTGAGCAGTTTCTGGGGATTTACTTAATTAATAAATAAAAAAATAGACATAACTCAGAAAATAAAAGTGTTGGTAGTTGGCGCCCAATACTATATCAATTAAATAAAATTAATTTATTCATAACTAATTTAAAAATTATATATATATATTTTATACCACAGTAATTATCTGTGTATGAGTGATTGTGTAGAATCTTCTTGACTTACCGTGTCAGCATGTGGTCCAAGCTGCCCCTGTTAGCTTACTGTCATCCTGGGGAAAATATTCCTGGTGCGAGTGCGACCATTTCAAATAGTGACGGACTGGCCGATTGAACAGGTCCCCAGTAGAGTGGATGGTATTTCCTCGCGAGGGCCTAATAGCGGGGAGGTTGTGTGTTGTCAGACTCACAGTGGCTCAGTAGTGCAAGTTCTCACCATAAACCAACGAGAAGAAACTTCTCTGAGCAGGCAACAGCAATATTAGCGATGCCAGGTTGGGACGGTGCAGCACTTGCGCACCTATAGACATGTTCTCTATTGTTGGGCTGTTGTACCACTGTCCTGGATACATCTGGGGACGGGCTGATTGTAGGCACGGCTTGGGGCTTGTGTAAGTAGATTCCGATGTATCCATGTTTCGGAGCATCCTACATACGGGAAGTTCTACAGGGTTGAATGTGTAGGTTGAGTCCCTGTGACCGGTTGAAGAGATGGCTACCATACGCAAGCTATTCGACCACTACACTATAATTTTAGGGGTAGGAATCAGTCAAAATATTCACAAACAGATTCCAATCACACTCACACACAATTGCCTCCAACCCCAGCTAATGTAGAATATTGGAAAGTGATGGGACCGGTTCTGGGAGGTTCTAGTCGGGCAAGAGTTACAGTCCAGACCGGGACCGAGTCCTAGAGCTGCTTCAATAGAACATTTCACGGCCCTCAGCCGTTCAGCATACACACACCCACGTGAGGTATAGTTGTGTTTTTATCCAGGTGACAACTGTCCCGCAGATCTAATTAGATACCTGATATCTCGCTATATCCCTGGTAATGGAGCATGCATCCTGCACGACAGTATCGCAAACACTAACCCTCATTTCTGTTGAACGGTTTTTTCTTGCTCTTATACATTATCTCAGGAGATGGCTCTAACAATTATTCTTCTTCAGTCTGCTAGGAGTTGCCCCACACTACTCTACTAGAGTCGTATATTACTTTCAAACTGCCACGACCCGTAAAGTGAATAGGTTTTGACCTGACGCACAATCCTAGATCTCATCCCTAGATTAGCTTGTGTATGTGGATGGAAAGGTAGTATAGTCTGCTTTCACACGCGACACTGTGGAGGGAGCAATAATATAGTCTGCCTTCACATGCGACACTGTGGAGGGAGCAGTAGTATAGTCTGCTTTCACACGTGACACTGTGGAGGGAGCAGTAGTATAGTCGGCCTTCACACGCGGCACTGTGGAGGGAGCAGTAGTATAGTCTGCGTTCACACGTGACACTGTGGAGGGAGCAGTAGTATAGTCGGCCTTCACACGTGACACTGTGGAGGGAGCAGTAGTATAGTCTGCTTTCACACGTGACACTGTGGAG
>CABFOW010009127.1:4793-15118 GCA_902141385.1 Timema californicum | reverse complement strand
CTTTTTTTTCAGGCATTAAGATTCAAAAGTGACAGCTGTAGCTTTTTATAGTTAGGGCTTGTATGGAAATTGTTTCGGTGACTTTAAATAACTGACACAAAGTGCCTTCCTATCTAAATGAGTCTGTAGACTCTTCAAGAAAGAAGTCCAAACATACTTGTGAAAATAGAGCTTTTGACATATGTATTCAGTGGTTTTAGGGAAGTATAAAGGTTGTTTGAATATTATTGTTTATATTGCGATACTAAAACCACATAGCACCTTTAATGCTCCAATTTAATTATTGTAGTTAAATTTTAAAACTGCTAAATTCTCCACGTAATCCAGAATAGAAAGCTCAAACTGAAGCAACATAATATTTAATATTTGTCACATTTTATGATAAATTAAACTGCCAATAAGTTCATTACATTATATTTTTCTATGTAGTGTTTTTCCATTTTAACAGTACAATTATGGAAGATTCATTTGATTTGTTTCCAGCCTGCCAAAGTGACAGCTCATTGGCACAAAGGAACAACATACATGGTCAAATTCGAAGATTCTGTCATAGCCAGGGACAAACAGTTAGAAGATAGATAAGTGACAACAGACCTGAGTATTCTACATTTTGGTCATACAAGGCAGTTGTAACAATCACGTTAACTATTATATGTGTAAATATAGTCTCTTGTATGTGTCAATAAAGTTCTCAAATTCCGTTTAAATGTGTTTGTTTATTTCTAGAGGTGTGTAAATGCAACACAAAGATTGGATCTTGAAACTTGCAAAGAAACGTCAAGGATAAGGGTTGTGTTGTGGTCACATTCCTCTACTTTTAAACTGTAAATTATCCATTAAATGCATATTGGTAGACAGCAAGGATTTTAGATAAAAAACAAAGCTATCTATATTATTTCATGTTGACATAAATCTGAATTTATACGTGCTTACATTATGAATGTCATTTAATCAAAAAATATATATTTAAAAACGGTGTTTATTAGCTGTTCTAAAAATTATAATATACCATATTTCTTCGGTTCTAAGATACTTATTTCCTCCATTAAAACGTTTCTAAAAATGAGTTGCCTCTTAGAATCCCATTTCTTTCTCAACCAACACTCTCTATGGCTTAGAAGAATCAGAACGATATTGATTCAGAAGGAAGAGATGAAAATATACCTACTGACAAATAAGATACTTTGGGTGTTTATGGATTGAATTTTGTAATAAAAATATTTTTTAGACATAGGGTATTTTAGACTTTTTTTTTTATTAGAATCAAAGTTTTCTTTTCTGTTGGTGATACCACGGTGACTAGACTGTAGGGGTCACACACAGGTCCACTCCAGGGATGACGTTGGCAGTACTCAAATCGAGCATTGGTATATTACAGGTTATCTAAGAAGACATAACTGTATCAGATACCATTGTAAATTACGTCTGATTACGAAATATTGTATTTTAGCTTTATTCAGCAGAATACATAAAGCCATGGAAAATATAACAAATATAGTTCTACAAGCATTATTTCAGTGTTATAATTATGAACCATTATAATAAGTGCTTTTTTAGTTTTAGGTTTGTTTATTCTTATCAACTATGGCATACAATGTATTTCATAGAGACTAATCCTGCAAAAAGTTCAGAAGCGCTATAACTCTATTCGTGTGTTTTTTCGTGGCTTATTTCTTAATCTACAGATTCATTCAATAAGCAGTCTGTATCATTGTTTAGTGTTGATTGTAGAAGTTGGTTTATTTACTGTACTTCTTTGGGAGAATGTAGTTTTTCTGTCCGTATTTTACAGTCGTTACAAGTAGGCCTATTAGGATTTACAACATTGCTACATATCGATAAAATTAAATGAACTGAATAAGGGTTTAAAACATGTTTTATAGGCAGATTCAATAACTTAATCTTTAAATCCCTTATATAGTCTTAATTCATTATTATTATTATTTAGCACCGCATCTTACTACCCGTTCAAGTTATACGCTTCTAAGTACTAATTACTCTAATGAATTATGAATTGGGAAGGTTGAATTAGAGGAAGTGAACCCGCATTTGCGTGGAGGGAGAGTGGAAAACCATTTAGGAAAAAAACCTCGGTTCACCCGACCGAGATTCGAACCTCGATCTCCCCGTCTTCGGCATTTGAGCTCAACACGACTAGTACGTTAGCCAACTACGCCACCGAGGTGGGTGTCTAATTCATCAAAATGTATTCAGCACACGTGGGCGATATCAATGTCAAATCAAGAGGCCCGCTTGCAAGCATTTATTTACCCACTTTAATTTAGTTTAGTTATTTTTAGGAAACTTGTTAAAATGAATGCCTATGTCCTTTTGGTGTATATTGTAATTAGTACAATTAATTGCAGAACACACCATTGTTACAGCATAAGTAAGAACACCAAGTGACTGACATGTAGCTCTAAGCCGAGGTTAGCTTGGTGTCCACTTGACGTCAGGGGCAGGGCTTGCCACTGCTCGTTCAGCTCGTGACCCCTACTGTTTAGTCTTAGTAACCATGGATAATACTTAAAAATTAAGGAATGTCTTAGATTCAAAGAAATACTCTATGTAGATACCCATATTGAGATATTTCAAATTTGTTGTTAATATATCAAAATCATCTTTTTTCTTCTAAATGTTTTCAAAACTCCAAAGTTTATTGTCTGTCGAAGCGAAGGAGATTTGTTTGACCTCTCAAGTTTCAAGGTTTTGCATACAACTATCTATTTCATTTTTTTCATACACTCGGACACCTACACCACTAGTGGCTCCTGTTTGTACTGAAAACTGAACCACTTAAAATCAAAACAAAACTATTTAAATACTTTGCAGCAGCTGGAAGAAAGCAACTCTATACAATTAAGTATATGTGAAAGGGGAAGCTTGGGGATGAATGAGTATAACTACAGAAATTAGCCATAATTGAATCATATTTGAATAGAGCATTAGTTAATGACATGGTTATTTGACGGGAGAGAGAATTGTGGGTGTTGCAGTGGTTAGAAATGCCAAGAGAGGAAATTGTTAAACTATTTAAAAGGAACAAATTAAATCCTGTACGAGTTAACTTTGTAAGATCATTGTTTAATTCACTCTCACAGGGCTGTGCGGCTACTGTGCTGAAACCATACTCTGAATGATAACATAAGGATGTAGATATCGGAAAATTATATATATATATCAATACTGTACTAATTAAAAGAAAAGTATCAGTATCAAAATTTTAATCTGGAGTTTTTATTTTTTATCTATCCATAATTCATTTCTGGGAGATGCAATTTTTTTTAAAACTACAATTAGTCTATAATATAGAATATTATACTTTATCAAAATAGATAATTAACTATTTACAAACAATAGACGTATGGATGCCCTACCCTGCTTCATCTGCTTAAACAACACACACAAACTTTTATGTTTCCTCTGGGGCACCCTTGTGTTGACTCGAGTTCATTGAGCTCTACAAAAGCTTATTTGGTTTAGTTTGTGATGACTGTGCTCAATGATGATCTAAAAGAGATTGAATGATATTGTCAATTGTTCTTTCTCCATGGTCCACCCTAGTAAACATTTAATCCCAGGATGAGTGAAGATAACAAAAAAGTTGTCTTTTTCAATACCAATCCGATACCGGAAGGTGAATACTAATATTAGTGAGAGTATTAGAAAAAAAATATCTAGTAGAAAAATACTAGTATCGAAGGTAAAGTATCAATACTTTTTTCATATCACTAAAGCTGGTGCACAGTCTTGTAAGTGTGAATTCATCTTAACTCTCACTTATGTGTCTGAAAATTTATTTTCGTGTTTTTTCTATTATGAAAAAGGAATATGTGAAAATGTAAAATTGTATGTAACTGTGAACTTTATCAGAAGATGTGTGAAGAAGAGTATTTGAATAAATGAAAGAGAAATTTATTTGTTTTCTATTCTAACCTAACTATCCTTTCAGGTTGGCTTCCTTTCCTATTACTTACATTAAATGTGTGTTTCAACACTGTTTCCATACACACATGCACCCCTCCCCCTAAGACAGGAGAGGTGGCAGTGAAAGTTAGGAAAGTTACCTTGTATCCATTTGACAAACCATATGATCTGCAAGACCACATTTCGAGTTGTCACTTTAGGCGGTCAAAACTTTCACACAAACGATTTGTTTAACTATGTTTTTCTTTTAAACGTTCTTACATATTCTGCTAGTTGTCAGCTACCATCACTCCTATGGTGAAGGGACTCTCTACATAGACCCTGATTTTTATAGTAAGCTCACTTTCAACCACTAACATTAGATTAAAGTTACTAAAGTTTGGCATCATAAAAAAAAGTTTTACTTGATTTATTAATTAAAAAGT
Source organism: Timema californicum (assembly GCA_902141385.1). NCBI lineage: Eukaryota > Metazoa > Arthropoda > Insecta > Phasmatodea > Timematidae > Timema > Timema californicum. The sequence goes on along the minus strand of CABFOW010009127.1, from coordinate 10,766 downwards.
AATCATTCCCCCCATCTCCCATTTATTTAAGGTATATCAACACAAGAGAATTTATATGAGCAGGAGAGAAATATATTTTCACAAACCTTCTAGTGTTCTTTTACATGTCAATTGACATGGGACCAATGGCTTTACTTCCCCTCTGAAGGAAGGTGTGACACAAATTGTTATAGCTCAAGAAAAACCTGTCGACCCCGGCTGGGTTTGAAACCACCAACATCGAGTCCTGAGGTGAGCACTTTACCCAAAGGACATTGAAGTCAAAACAATTCTAAAAAACCTCCCAATACTACTACTTAGTGGATTACTGTATAATTTATCTTTAAATTATTAATTAAATGGACTAAGAATATAAATACAATTGTAATATTTTTATTTATTTGGCAACATGAGTTTCAAGATTTCAAATAATGGACTTCCTAAGAAAATCAGACTGTACAAATATATGGATGAAAACTATTGTATAAACTGTAAAGCTATTTATTTTTTTACTATTCTGGAAAAATTAGGATACATGAACATGGGGTAGCTAGAAAGTAATTTTTAATCAAATTTGTACATCAAAAATCTAACTGTGATATGGCCAACAACACAACCTCTATACAACAAAAACTGTTAAGTCCTACACAATGTCGACTGATAGGTTGTCCCAGTTTAGATGAACTTAAAGCGCCTGTCCCTGTAAGCGACCTGACCGGTTCTGTACTTGTGCTCTTGCTTATCCTGGAGGGAAAACAAAACAACACAACAATGATGTGAGTAAATTCATATTAAAAACAATATAACCAAAGTTAGACACAGGACAAGCCGATTACCGACTGTCTCCTAGATGGAAGGATTAATTGGATTCAAGTATGTCTATTATTATGCTGTGTGAGAGAACCCTACCATTATTAATTACATATTTTAATAACTGTCTTGTCATTTTTATTAATATTTCAATCATTTTAACACACACAAATCCTTAAAATACTTTAATTTGGTTTCATGATCTTTAATGGATGATGTGATGTTGTCAGCTACTTGGAACATTAAATCAAATCAGCCACGAGCACTTGTCAGCTTTTTGTGCTTCTGACTTACAAAAGTTATAGCTGCGGGGTTGCTGGGATAACTGACCATTTCACACATTCCACGCAGAGTTCTCTACAGTTTAGTAATAAGTGTAAACCTAAGCACAAAGCTGTCCTAGATAACTCAGTGGCAAGAAGTATTGCTGCATCAAGCCTAAGGTCCAGGGTTCGGCTGCTGGTACTTACTCTGCTAGACTTGAGCAACCAGGCGTACAGGGCGATGGGTATGAACACTAGCCCCAAACCATAACCGGCACTCTTGGGAGTCGGCTTGAAGTGGTCATAGCCTGTCGCTCTCATCGCTATGAACCTCTGCACGCCCGTGTCGAACTGGTGGAATAACAATAGTAATATTAGCTACAATAGTTAATGCACTGGAAAAATCGAGTGGAAATTCATAAACCAAATGGGTTTATAACGTTCCTGGATGGAGCTGTCCTGCAGTAGGAGAACAAACCAGGGAAGAGAAAACATATCGGCACATGACATATCTAGAATAGACACAACACCCAGTCCCCCCGCCATTAATTCAATAATGAAAAAGGGAAATAACATACATTTCACCAAACCTACGTTTTTCGGGCATGCCGGAAATCATGATTCTCTAGCTCAGTAGGCAGACACATTATCAAATGAACTAAGATGTTGGAAAAATGCCAAATGTTTGTTATGTGATCCCCCAATTAAATTACATCACTCAATTCACAAAGGTGCATTCTATGCTCTTATACCAGTTCCCTTTCATTTCCTTGACATTTAGGTCTTAATGATCAGCCAAAATATGAGCTTTATTTACATCAGGAAAATTCAAACTTTAAGACGTTGTTTACAAGTATATACAACCTATATATATATTCTGTAAAGGGTTATAGAAGATAAATTAGTGTTCATTCCAGTAAACACCAGTTCTCTCTTTAAAAAAAAGTTGTCAGTATTAACCTAAGCGCAACATCTAATTGGCAATATTTTAAGTACAGCAGCCCCATGGCTTCTTTGGTGCTGACTGACAGCTTTAAAATGTTACCAGACCAAATTATGTATCCCTACGCCGAACCAGATGATCTGCAAAAACATGTGTTTAGCAGCTGTCGCTTCTGACAGTCCAAAATTTAGATATATACCTAAATATTGACTGCCAGAAGTCAGCTGTGAGCTGTCAGTCAGCACCAAAGAAGCCACGGGGCTACTGTACCTAGGCAGACGTACAATAGCCACTAGCCAGTACCTATTCAGTTTGTCATCTCACTTGTCTGTCTTTAAACATCAACCTGAGAATATATATAAGACTATCATCTTTGCGCTTTACGGCTGTGAATATTTTCTCTCGCCCTTTACTAATAGGTTAGATGGAGAGTTTTTTTAGAACAAAGTGCTAAGAAAGATTTTGATACTAAAAGGGATGAACAAACAGGAGAATGAACGTTACATAATGAAGAATTTCATGGCTTGTGTGCATATCCAAACATCTTAAAGATAATTAAGGTTTGTGGCTTATTAAGTTGGGTAACCCAAAGATGATATAAACAGTAGTGAGGCGTCAGGGTAGGTAAGATAAGCTCAGCTATCCGAAAAAGTTTTGAAAAAGTAAAGAAAATAAACCTTTACATAAAATCGATTTTAAATTGAAATTTTAATGGTAATTTTTTTAAAGTCTAGTGAAATTTTAGCAAGCGGGCCAAGCTAACATGTCAGTTCTTTTTGACAAGATAAGTTGATACCTTTAAGCCTAACACACCCGGAGAATCAGGCCTGTGGGGAGCTATGGAGAGTAATGCGCACGCAACCATTGATCTTTGAAATTGAAGACAACCGGTAAGCCAGCTATTCCCGACTCCTGAGTGCTACATTAAGACCACACACAGTATTTTTCAAAGGTTTATTTCAGTGTAGATTAGTTTAATTTTTGTTTTATGATTTAGTGTATGTACCATAGAAAAAAATAGAGGAATCTGGAAACATCAACAATTACTCTTTCAGTTCAGTTGACTTTTTATTAAATAATTCTACTGAGGTTTTATTTTTTGAACAAAAAGTGCATTTAAACGGAAAAAGACCAAAATTATATATTTCACAGACAGTATAGCATATATATATATACATACATATGAATATGATTAAAACTGATTATTATTAGTATTAGTGGTAGTAATAGTAGTAGTATACCAGTATTGTATTATACAACTTCATAAAAAAAAATTTTTGACTTCGTTAAGTGTGCCTCTTTATGAGTGATCATGACTCAGCTTCGCTACTGGATACATGAAGACCCTTTGGATGGTGAGACATTGATAGGGGGATAATGTGAAAATATACTTAAAAGAGGTTGTGTATCAAGTCAAGGATTGGATGGAAATGTCTCACGATAGGGTTGAATGGAGATTTAAGTTCTGGCAGTCGGGAGCTTTTGTTGGTTGGTTAGCTAACCATAGTAGCAATATTGGTATTATGGGACTTTTAGAATATACAAACATATTTTATTTGGTCAAGAATGATAAACTTTTACTATATTAATAGTGTATTAATATTATATAAAAGTAGTTTTAGTAGCTTTCAAGGCGGTAAGATACAGTTCTTTCTTTCAAAATCCTACTGTACATTTCTACACTAGGGTTGCCAACTTTGCCGAAATAAAATATGGGACTTTAATCGGAGGTGTGAGGAATAGGAGACTACCCCAATTTTTTTTTAAACATTTAATGACTCACTAGCTATTTGAAGGTAATTTTTTATAATACTTATTGAGGTCTGGTGTGTAAATTATGTAGTTGATAAAAAAATTGTCAATAATCCTAGTGTTTCCTGATTTAGACATGTAGAATATAATAAATTATCGTTATTTGACATATATTCTTAGTAGCTCACAATTTTCTTACAAATGTACAGTGTTCATATCCTGAAGCTATAAAAGTCACCCGGTCTACTTTCATATGTACATATATCACATGTTATTTGCAGGTGTCACTTTTGATGGACATTATTAATATCTATAAAATAACACCAACAACATAGTAAAATTTTAATCAAGGTTGACTGCAAAAAACATGTTTGTATTTTCATAAAGATGCTACAAACGCCTCAGTCAGCAAGAAAGTATCAATCGCTGTCAAACCACATGGCTCACATGGCTCGTTTTCTGGAACTACTTATCTATTTTTTCTAAGCTTATAGCCTACATCCTTTCACCCTTCACCTACAACATATTTTTGTCATATCAATAAGATAGAGAGTAAAGAAAACTAATAAACTTCTTATCTCATGGTAAAGCGTAAAGATTGATGCTTAAGTTTTCAAATATATTAAAATTTTCTGTTGTGAACCTATCAAAAATTTACTAAATTAATTAGATCAGTGCACAACCCAACTGCTAAACGAGAATGTGGCCCTCACAGTATTCTGGAGGAAAACTTAAGGAAACTCCTCGATAGCAGATATGAAATAACTATTCAAATAAAAATATGTATAAACATGAGTATATATTAATAATGCTAAGTTGTTTCTATGAAAGTAAGTGTGTGTGCCTATCTTATAATCAGTTTTTGAGAAATTAATAACCTTTTTTTTTGCAGTAAAATTTGAAAGATTCTACTGACCAAAAATACAATTTATATAAAAGTTAAGTATTGAAAATAATTGCTTAACAAGGTGGACCCCTTAAAAGTCTCATAAAACTCATTATTTGTTAGATGCATTCAATAATTTCTCGTCATGTCAGATGAAAGTCCTCTATGGAAAACAGACAAATTCAATTAAAAACTTATGAATCATGTGATATTATTACTAGGTCATATGAAATGCATTCTAGGGAAAAAACAAAAATAAACTTCATATAAAACACATGCCTTTGTATCAGATACTGCCAGCCAGCCTAATAAAAATAAACTTAAAATTTGATTTAATTAGAAACCTCCAGATGGTACCACCGAGAGCTAATAGAGGTTTTGTTTAACTTTTTGTGACTCTTAGAGGGGATACATATTTTTGTGCCAAAAATACCTCCTCTTTCCCCTACTGTCAAATATAAAGGTTTAAATTTATCATTTTAAATGATTTGGCAACATAGATTTAAAATTAATCAGGTTTAAAAAAAGTTTGGCATTCTTAAGTGTTACACATGCTATAATATAAAATTTCAGAGTTTTGTTTCTTTGACTGTTGAATGATGTATTTAAGATTAAATTAAGTACCCTACCCTTAAGAGTTTTTTTAAAACATTTATGTGGAAATCACACTTTAGGGAGTCCTTCAATCCCAAAGGGGACAAGGGGCAAAGGGCAGTAATGGGGTTAGTAACTTAACTGTTTGCCAGCTCATCAACAAGATATAAAACCAAATAATTGATTTTTTTTTCTGACCAAACATCTTAACTGAGAATGCAGATAAGGAATCACATGACAATTAGTTCAGCAGGGAACTAAATATAACTGATAAGCCACCACACACATGAGTACAGATAAATAAGTGATTACAAATATACTAGAGCAGGGGTCGGGAACTTTTTTTTTTTACCAAGCTTGGTGGCCGCGTGGTTATGGAGATCCTCTCTCAGTAGACTAGGCTGCCGATGAAGAGGAGATAGAGGTTCGAATCTTGCTAGGGTGTATCTAGACATTTTTCAAAATGGTTTTCCACTTTACCTCCACACAAATGCGGGTACACTGCCTATACATTTTCCATTCTTATTCCCTAAAACCATTATCATAATAAGTTCATAAGCGTATAACCTGAACTTGGACGTGGTACAAAAAACTTGTCTTGATCAATATGATAATAGTTTAATAATAATATTTAGCACCGCGTCTTACCCGTTCGGGTTATACGCTTTAAGTACTAATTACTCTAATGGATTAGGAATTGGGAAGGTTGTATTAGAGGAAGTGAGCCCGCATTTGCGTGGAGGGAG
>CABFOW010009126.1:0-15121 GCA_902141385.1 Timema californicum | reverse complement strand
CGGCTCATTGTCTCTTGTAGTAGTATACACACCCCTGCAGTTTATACTCACGGCTCATTGTCTCTTGTAGTAGTATACACACACCTGCAGTGTATACTCACGGCTCATTGTCTCTTGGTCCATTGAAGACAATGGCTGATCCTCACGTACCACTTGCAGGTTTTTATTCATCATTCTTTTGTTTCATTTATACCGTAGCTTGTGGTTTTTAGACAGCATACCTTGCGCGTGCAGTCACCCAATAAAAATACAACTTAATTTTTTTTAGATTTTTTACACTTAGATACACAATAAATATGCTCCTGGTCTTCCTGAGTGGTGCCTTCATGCGAGACTGTCAATGTCATTGGTTTATATCTTCTCTCTGCACGCAAGTAAAGTTTAAACTCTCTATGGAATTTGATTTAAATCGTCAATAACTTCATCGGGAATGGCATGAGACTCTTCTAATTGATAATAAAAGGTAGTTATTAATATGATTCTTTATGAATCCACTATAAATAACTTAGGTAGTTTTAACTTAATTTCCTACTTTTAAGTCTGTTCAGCTTGGCGAGTCACCTAACGTGATTATTGTGGCTTGTAGTCTATGTTTTTATTGAGGGCCTCGAGTACATCTTGACAATACCTTATTGTTAACATGTTCACTTTATGAACATTATTATATCAGTACGCAACTTACAAACAAACCTAATTCTAGAACGAGCACAAAGTCCAAACAAACTATTTGTCAACGATGGTCTCATACTGGTTCCTTAACCCGGACCATGAGACACCACAGGGTGAGAGTTCTTTCTTAGCCCACGTGGGTAAAACTTAACAGACGCTTCCACTCAGTGGGTGTGGGCAATGGAATAGACAGTGTGGTGGGTTAACGGCTGCAGTAAGATCGCTGGAGGCAAAGTTCTGTGAGGACCCAGTGACGTGGGGTGTATCACGTCCCCCTGACAGGGTCACGTGACTGGCTAAGTTCTGTAGGACCCAGTGACGTGGGGTGTATCACGTCCCCCTGACAGGGTCACGTGACTGGCTAAGTTCTGTAGGAGCCAGTGACGTGGGGTGTATCACGTCCCCCTAACAGGGTCACGTGACTGGCTAAGTTCTGTAGGACCCAGTGACGTGGGGTGTATCACGTCCCCCTAACAGGGTCACGTGACTGGCTAAGTTCTGTAGGACCCAGTGACGTGGGGTGTATCACGTCCCCCTAACAGGGTCACGTGACTGGCTAAGTTCTGTAGGACCCAGTGACGTGGGGTGTATCACGTCCCCCTAACAGGGTCACGTGACTGGCTAAGTTCTGTAGGACCCAGTGACGTGGGGTGTATCACGTCCCCCTAACAGGGTCACGTGACTGGCTAAGTTCTGTAGGACCCAGTGACGTGGGGTGTATCACGTCCCCCTAACAGGGTCACGTGACTGGCTAAGTTCTGTAGGACCCAGTGACGTGGGGTATATCACGTCCCCCTAACAGGGTCACGTGACTGGCTAAGTTCTGTAGGACCCAGTGACGTGGGGTGTATCACGTCCCCCTGACAGGGTCACGTGATACCGGGCAGCAGTAGTATTAGGATCTACTTGAGGCACAGAGCAAATTACACTCGAGATTGTTCAAGATCAAACCACAAAGTTCGTGACCACATGGAGTGATATCTCGTCCGTGGTGCTGTCGTGTGGATAGCGAAGGGAATAACTACCATACTGTCTTTTCCCTAAGAACCCCTTTTGTCAAGGGAACAAAACCATTGATGACGCTTCCTGGGGTTCAACATTCAGAGGTAAACTAGTCTCCCTCTCAGACCTATAGGCGGGGACGAATTCAAGAGGAGCGATAAAACTTTCCCTTCTAGCATAGGGACAAGTAATGTAAGGAGGATGAGAAGGGCTGAGAAACTGGAAATGGAAAGGTGTGGTGTGAACATTGTGTGTTCAAGTGAAGTTTGGAGGGAAAAACAGATGAAATAGTTTCTGGAAATTACACAATGTTCTATTAAGGTGGAAGTATTGTATGAAAAGCAGTAACAATAGTGATAAAAATGTAGTGATGTAAAGTGTCACTAAAGTGATGTGTCAATGTGATAGATTAATGTTTGTTAAATTAAACGCTGAACCAGTGAATATTTTTTATAGTACAAGTGTACATGCCAAACACTGTACACGCTGATGTCGAGATTGAAGAAATACACTATGAAGTTGAAGTAATTATTTGACATGAAGGAAGAGGGAGCAGAAGATCACATGGACTGAAGGAGAGAAACAACAGATCATTTGCGTATCGAATTTTGCCATCGGTATGACCTCGTGGTGACAAGCACCTGGTTACATAGATGGAAGCCAAAACATAGAAGAGCTCAGGAGACATCAGCTACCAACTAAACTACGTCCTTCTCAAACACCGATTCAAGAATGGAGTGAAGGATATGAATTCATTGCAAAGTGCTAGCCTTGATTAGGACCACAGCCTTCTGGTGGCGTACATTGAAACCAGACTGAATAGGATCAGGAACTCGAGCAGGAGAAGGTCGAGGCGGGACTTACAAAAAATAATAAGCAATAGTGACATTGTGATAAATTCAATAGAACAAAAGTTCAGTGAGGTGACAGAAGAGAGTATAGGAGTGGAAGTAAAGTGGACTATTATTAAAAATATTTTTTGAAGTTTCTAAATGACAATGGTGGAAAAGTGAAGAGGACTGCACGAAAGCCCTGGGTAACAACAGAAACGCTTCAGAAAATAGAAGAAAGAAGGAAATGGATAATCGTCAACAAAGAAACATATATGAGGCTAAACAATGAATTAAGGATAGAAACAGACAAAGTGAGGAAATACTTTATTTAGTACGTAAGAATATATGCAATGAGTTTATTAAAATGGAAAGAAATGGAAGGTATGACCTTATATACGAAAAAGCACAGGAACTGTGAAGGTATGAAAACAAAGGTGGGAACAACAGGAATAGAAAAACCCAAAGGTCAGCTGGTGACGGGTCATAGAGAGGTTCTTACGATTTGGGAAAGATCTATAGAATAACTGTACGACAAGGAAGATCGACCAGGAAACCTCGAGATTGAAGTATAGGAAGAAATAGAGGAAGACTAAAAAGGACCCAGAATTGTAAAGATTGAAGTGGAGACAGCCATAAGGGATGTACGTGAAAAAAAGCTGCAATAGGTGACGATATATCAGCTGACCTTCTGAAGGGACTGTGAAACAACCTATTAATGAATTTGACAAAACTAATAAATAGGATATACGAATAGGAGAATGGCCCAAGGACTTTATAGACGTGCCCTTAAAGAAGAGGAAGAAAGCCAAGAAATGCAGTGACCACAGGACCATCAGCCTCATTTCTCATGTGGGGAAGATCATGGCGAGAATAATCAACAGGTGACAATAAATTCGGAAAGAATGATGAAAGTAATGGAATAAGTCAGCATCGGTTTCATTGACTGTCAAAAAGCTTTTTATAGAGTGAAATAGAAAAAACTAATGGAAATACTCAAGAATTTCGTCATCAACTGGATGGACAGAAGGCTGATTGAAAACCTGTACATAGGACCGCGAGTGAAGGTGGGACTGAATGATGGAGAGACCAACAGCGTAGAAATAGGAATAGGATTGAGCCAGGGATGCTATTTGTCACTAATCTGTTCAACTTGCATGGAGAGTGGTTGGTCAGGGAAGCCCTAAAGGGACATGGCGATTTAAGGATAGTAGGACGCGTTAACAACTCAATAAAATATGCAGTTGATCTATCATTAGTGGTCAGAAATAAAGAGGAATAGCAAGAAATGATGATATAGGGAGAATATATGACATGGAGATAAACAATGAGAAGTCAAAAGTGGTGGTGATTTTAAAACTGAAACGCTGCTGAGAATCAAAATTAAACCAGGAGTTGGCAAACATAGAGCAATTAAAATACCTGGGAAATCTTCTGACAAAAGATTCCTACTGTAACAAAGAAAATAGGTCAGGGATCACCATAGCCAAGGAAGCTTTCAACAAGAAGAGGTTACTGCTGACCAGCAGGTTGAACTTGGAACTAAGGAAGAAATATATGACTTGCTACATTTAGACTACTGAACTGTATGGAGTAGAAACTTGGACTCTTGGGAATATGGAAAAGACATATTTGGAGAGCTTTGAAATGTGGTGGTGGAAAAGACTTGAGAAGATCAGGTGTACAGACAGGGTGACAAGTGAAGTAGTTCTAAGAAGGGTGGTTGAGAAGAGAACCATTTTGGATGTGATTCTTTAAATGCAAAGGAAACCAGATTGGACACATCCTCAGGAGGAACTGTCTTTTGCACGACGTCATAGAAGGAAAGGCTGAGGAGAAGAGGCGCTTAGGAAGAAGGTGGATTCAAACTAGATGACTTGAAGGAAAAGAGAACATTATGGGAGAGGAAAGAGGAGGCAGAGGATAGGGTGCATTGGATGTCTAGGTTTCACTCACAAAAGGAATGGACCTGTAGTAAGACAAAACCCCTAATTATAGATTTTCAATCATGCTATGAATCGAATACAGGGCATTTAGCTCAGTATTCAGACATGCTACTGAATGAACTAAGGTGCCCAACTCTTTATATTTTCTCCATAACAATGAACCTTGTAATTATGGTGTGGTTACGAGAGGGTGTGGGGGAATGGACGCTTCTGTCAAAACTTCCCCGCCCCGGGCGCTGACTTGTACTTTAAAGATACCGTTCAAGGAGGTGATCGTATGATGATACATAGTTGTTCTAAAGACGATGTTTTCACTGTGGTTGATAGGCGAGCTCATAACACTTAAGGGAACTAAATTGTCATTTTTGACGTAGAAGAGCACACAATTTCTAATCCCATATATAGTAGTCACTACACCAGGATTAACAATCCGAATCGAAAATATGTACATTATGATTTAAGTATTAAATTTTATGTTATATTTATGTCTTACAGTGCAAGGGTGAACATACAAATCCAGTTAAAGAGAAAATAAACAACCATATTTTCTCGTCAAAATTATTTTGCCTCCAGACAAAGACATGCGTCAAGCTTGTGATCATCTTGTAATGATAATAGAACATGCTTATGATGGAGAAAATAAAAAAGGCAACATTTAAAAAGAACTGCACTCCAGAAAGGCTCAAATGTTCTGAGCATCAATGATAACAGATAAAAAGCATAATAATGATGATGTTATGAGTTCACAATCGATATAGAAAAAGCTTAAGCTTTCCCTAAGCTTTCAACGTCTGTTGATTAATTTAAACGTAGTGTGTGTGCTTACAATTTGATATGTCATGATTTTAATATCAACAAATGGTCTATGCATATCTGTCCATAAACAAAAGTGTCTCGGGGCCCACAAGAAATGTTCACCTGTTTAAGAAAACTTACTCTTTGGTGAGCACAAGTACATTATCGTGTATTAAGATTCTTACACAGATCATAAGAGAACATTAAAAAGTTTTGAGTTTGATTAGATTGATTCAAAACTCCGATATCAAGGAAAACACTATTGATTTGAAGTTTTTGATGTCCAGTCATAGTTATTACGTTCAAACCTTTCCCTTTCTAAACCATAACTATCGTAGATTTTTAATACATTTGAGTATTATCTTGCAATACTTCAAAGGGTTAATTAATCAAGCGGGAATACTATATCAATAGCTCAAATGATTAAGGGTATTTATTACATGTTGATTATTACATTATTCTATAGATTCACAAAGAATATTCTATAATATAGAAGTTGCTACCCCCACTTACCAATTATATACCAATCAAAGTTGCTTTGTCCCTGGTGTAATGGCCTTGGTCAATTGGGGTGACAATCATTGTTTGGGATAAAGGATTGGGGGGGGGGGCAGAGATGTTATATGGTCCTCACAACTGACAAAGAGTAAAATATTTATTATCTTAACCTAGGCCGTCAAAAGAGTTGTGCTGTTAATGGGTTCCCCTCTCTTTTTGTGAGCCACACACATCTTCCTTTCCAACAGTCACCTTACATATTACAATACCAATCATTATTGGAAAATATATATATTACAATAAATTTAACAATACCCCCTTTGAATACGGACTTAGATATTTAAAAGTATTCTTATGGCCGTATTCACATAACCTATTCATTATCATCCAATTCTTTCTACTCATTGTCTCTCTCATATTTATACACTCTGATTCAGCTCTCTTACGTTAGTTGTACTCTACGAACTTACATGACACACATTTCAATGTATGACTAATATTTACACACTCAGCTCTGCAAATAGCTAGTCCATCAAATGTTCTCTGTTCTCGCTATATTTTGTCCTTGAAACAGCAACTTAGTGTCTCCTCCTGTGCACGTTAATCCTCTCACCAGCCTTGTTGGCCGTCCTTAGATGCGTTCACCAAACTAGTTAAAATAACTACTATACATTAATACAATTACATAATGAGTCTCTTGAACAATACCTACACTAGAAATAAACAAATCACAAAATTGTCATCATCATCCCAGCCTAGGCTTGCCAGGTGCCCCAATCTTTGAGTCTCAAGACCCGGTGGCCCGACTAAATCTTTCGGGAGGTTCAAATATCCCGGTTTATCTCGTTTTAGATTCTTACCAATGCTTGGTGTGCTCAAACTGAATAAGAATTTCTCTTCAAACACTGTAATACATATTTAGGAATAAAAGGTCAGTTTTGTTTCTGTGATTTTTGATTTGAGTTGTATTAAATTATTATTGTCAGAACTGTTTGTCTAATTTTTAAATATCTGATTTTTAAGTTGAGTTCTGGAATTCTTTTTGTTTGTTTTTGTTCTTAATAAACGTATTTTATACGAGAAACTATTCGATGTTCGCTTGCCTATTTTCCTCTCTCTGTTTTTGTTTTTTTAAGCTGCTCATTGTCCCGGTTTGACGACCAATAAATCTGGCGAACCTATCCCAGCCCGAAATTGATATGTCACACCAACATTTCATTTTTTATTTATTACTATTTTTCTGGAGTCCAACTGGGACATCCGCTCAAAATTAGGTCCCACTCTACACTTCACTTGTACCAATCTGTATCGTTCCTTCTCAAACAAGTCTCTTGAGAATAATCGAGTTGAATGTTCCAAACACGTTATTAGTGTTTTAGGATCATGAACCCCAGCTCTACATGTACTCGAATTTGGCAAAACCCGATTCAACCGTCGGCATAGTGTAAACCACTTACCAAGCTCTTTGGAAGGTACGGATGATAAATGGTACATCATTAACTGGACCCACTGACTTGCTTTATATTTCGCATGTCTTGGAGAATACTTTTTTTTATTTCGAATTTAGTTTAACTCTTTGGAATGTGTTTCTTCCTTCTTCTTATCTGGCTCCGTTCCCCTTGATGCATTATGCCCTTTCTTAGCCATGTTGACTGATATGTTCTTAAACGTGTGTTCTTCCCCTGGAACTACATTTATTGATGGCCTTATCACTCTGGTTATAGCTCCACCATCTTGGAAATCAGCAGTCGAATTAATACCATTAATTGTTATTTTCTCATTCACATGCATTGGCTGGAATACACTCTATGACGTTATAACTAATATAACCCCTTAGGGTGAGTTCCTCCGGGAAGCTGACGATTGATCCTTTGAGCCTATTGGTCATCTAGACTACTGTTTCCTCCCTTTGCTCCACCCAACAATCATCGTCTTGTAGATTAATGTTGGCATCTTTCCTGACAAATGACAGTTCGATACTTTGCTGCTAATTGTTAAATTTGACCGTTTATCATATTTAATTAATTACCCCTCCCCCTGCATCAAGGAAATATGACCCTATTATTGCTGATATATTTAAACTAGGTACAATAAAAAATACAACATCTATCAAATCATTTGATAACCCCACCGTGAGCATCACTTGTCTCCAAACCCTCGTATCGTGAACTCCAGTGGCACCAAAAAATATCACACAGCTGACAGGTAAGTCTGGAATTTTATTTTACTATTTCACTATAACATTCCTGGGACATAGCAGTGATGTCACTTCCACTGTATCTGCAAAATCACGTAGCCTTATTATCACTGCCAAGTAACGTGGCTGTCCTGTCACTGTTAAATCACGTAGCCATCCTGTTGCTGTGAAGTACCATGGCAGCCCTGTCATGTGAAGTCATGTAGCCTTTCTGTCACAGTGAAGAAGCTTTGGTCATCCTGTCATTGAGAAGTCACTGTACAGAGTCCTTGCACCACAACCGTTCTGTTACCATCACCGCTCCCCCGTTCTTGTGAAGTGGACTTGGTTCCGTTTTATTTTGCGCCGTTGTGTGATCTTAATGTGGTGTGTTAGTGCCACCTTTTTTCGTATTCCTTATTCTTCTGTTTCTATGTCAGCCCATTTCATAAAGTTGAATATGATACTCAGCTGATTCTGGTCACGGCACCATTCTGCTACGTTCAAACCTTTCCCTACTCAACCGTAGCTATCGTTGATTTTTTATTAATAAATTCTAATATTAACTTGCGATGCTTCTAAGGGTTAAGTAAATAAATGGGAGTAATACTTCAATAACTCAATTGATTGAGAGTATGTATTACACGTTGCTAATAACATTAGTCAATAGTGAACTGGGTCACCTATAGTCCCGAACAGCTACGTCCCTAGACCTTCACTTGAAAACTAGGTTGAGCTTTTCTGCTCAAGTTTTACATGATAAACAGATTAACAAGGAACATTCTAGACTTTAGAGGCTTGCTACGCCCTATTACCAATTATACACCACTCAAAGCCTTTGCTTGGCCCCTGGTGTGATAGTCTTGGTGACTTGGGGTGACCCTCCTTGCTTGGGGGCAAGAGAGAGTAGCTGGTCTTCACCATTGACAAAGAGTAAGATATTTATTATCTTAACCTAAGCCGTTAACAGAGTTGTACCGCTAATACGTTCCCTTCCCTTTTTGTGAGCCACACCCATCTTCCTCTCCAGCAGTAACCTAAGATCTTACAATGCCAATAATTATTAGAAATTATATATGTTATGATAAATTTAACATATCACAGTTACTTACCCAATGACTCGCACCTTGGAGTGAATGAATTGAAAGCTCGTAAAGGGCAAAACATTTTGTTTCCCGCTGGATTTTTGTATCATAATAAGTCAATGTAAAAGCAAAAATCCATTTGTGAGGGTTGAAATAAGTCATGAAGATTTTCTGTCAATGAAAACGTTAAAAGTCTCCCCACAGCAACAACAAAAAACAGTTGACAACAAATTGATAAGCTAGCTACTAATAAGATGGATTGAATAGAAAGATCAGAGCCATACAATCAATTCAATAAAACATTTTTGGATTAATTTCCTTTTGTAACATTAGCGATTCTAGCTAATGCTATATTATTACTACCCGCCCCAAATAAACCAATACATATAGACATCCTGCAATAGTAACACTAGAAATACTAGCTAGTTTACATTAATTTTGATACTCATATACATCCTGCAAAATCAAAGATGTACAAAACTTACTATGTCTAAAATATGTGCTTTACTCACTCATTGTATATTCTGGCTTAGCACGAGTTCCATAAACCGACCATTCACGCCGTAGTCTATCATGAAAAGAAGACTAACAAGTTATGAACGATTCATCAACAAGATCCAGGACTAAGCTTATTGGCCCAGCCAGCCAATAGATTAACCACTCACAATCTTAAACTGCATTCTCGCCAGGTGTCCGGTCTACATGACTAGATGAACGCTCCAAGTTTTAACGGCCAGCTCACCCGG
This sequence comes from Timema californicum, assembly GCA_902141385.1. Classification (NCBI taxonomy): domain Eukaryota; kingdom Metazoa; phylum Arthropoda; class Insecta; order Phasmatodea; family Timematidae; genus Timema; species Timema californicum. The sequence continues at coordinate 5,374 of CABFOW010009126.1, read as the reverse complement.
TGTCCAGCCTACGCAACTCGATAACGTGCCAGGTTTTAACTGCCTACTCACCAGATGTCCGGCCTACGTGACTTGAGCACGTGTTCAAAACATGGCATTGTATTTTTAATATGAAGATCTCCCAGCCATTTTATCCATCAACTAGACCGATATATAGCTGACGCTCATCTAACATGGTTGACTATTATATCCGACACTTCCACGGGTAGTTCTGGTCTGGACTTGGACATAATTGCTCCAGGATGGCTATATATATATATATATACATACACTATATATTTCATTAAATATTAAAAATTTAAACAACCCTTAACGGGTGTGGGTGTTTGAACACTTAGTTAATTATGTGATTATAATCGTTCAGTGTAGGCGTCAGGAATTTGGCAATAAAGTATTTATTTTTGAAAGTAAATTTGTTTTATGGAACACTTAACTTTCCCTTTTTGCCCCATGGACGCTAGTCTCTTTGTAATTTTNGGGCATCTGGTCCATCCACCGATCCATCGGATGGCTGCTCTCAGTTCATAAGATAGATCGGTGATAACAACTGAATGACTCTGCAGCCAATTGTAAGAAGGGCTTGTATTTAGGTTAAGTTAGCATTAAGTATTTTTATAAATCTTTAGGTTAAGTTAGTTGTAAGTCCATGGGTGATTATATTGTGGGTAGTAAGTGAAGCGAAATCTCCGGTAGGGCACCTCCCCAGCCACGCTAGGGCTCTCAACGGTCTGGGGACTATTAGATCCAGAGTGCGGCGAGACACCTAGCGGGGCGGGGTAGCGGGGCGGGGTACCGGGGGCGTAATATACCCGTTGTGGACCAACTAGTAGGATAGGTATAGGAAAGAAAGACAATTAGAACTTTTAGATTTAGGTGTTTATTCTAAATGTATTATTATATTAAAAAAAGAAGAAGAGCATAGCTAAAAGATGTAATGTTAATTCAAGATGTAGAGCTAGACCCCAAGCTACATGCTAGGAATCGGGATAGATATGTGTAGTAAATAAATAAATAGAATAAATAAACTCTATATATTTTCTTAAATATTTAAAATTCAAACGACTTTTAAAGGGAGTGGGTGTTTGAAGACTTTGTTAATTATGTGATTATAATCGTTCAGTGTAGGCGTCAGTAATTTCTCAATAGAAGATTTATTTATGAAAGTATATACGTTTTATGGAACATTTAATATTTCCTTTTGCCACTTGTGCGCTAGTCTCTGTGTAATTTTTATAGACGTTAATAGGTAGCCACTTTTTGATTATTTTTCTAGCTTGGAATATTTAATTTAAATATGAATTGTTATTTCACTTGCGGTTACCAATAATTGTTTGAACTTTAAAACTTGATAATGTTTCTTTTATAGGTAATATTTTGTAGAAGTATTTTCTTTGAAGAAATTATTAACATAATTCTTTTTTGTTGGTTAATAAGTTATACACTTAACATTTTACCGATTCGTTTACTGAGAAATTACCAGTATTATATTGTAATATTACTTTGTTTTCTATTATAATCAGTGGCGGTTCGTGTATAGGCACTGCGGGACTGCAGCGTCCCCTATTTACACTTGATATTAGCGATAACATTTAATATAATGAGTCATTTTTTCTTTAATTCTTTATTTATTTTTGTTGTACAATATATATTCCTTAAGCTTAATGTCAGTACTTCAGTAGCCATCCCCCAGTTTATGAAAAAGATACAAAAACATGTGTATGGAACTGTGTGCTTCACAGTGCCAGTTACGTGGTGTTTGACTGTTGTGCTCATGCGCACATAGGAGGGGAATGGGGAGGAAGGCGCGACTACCAGGTAGATATAGAACTGTTACTCCCACAGTGCCGGCTCTGGCGTGATGATGGAAGGAAGTTTTTTTTTACTCAGCGTGTGTTGTGTTTAAAAACCGTGTACCATATTCTAGAATGTGATAAAGTGTAGAGGAGTGTAGAATTAGATTATTATTCTACTTTCGGCTATTCTATTTGATTCGTTGGTTTCGGTTCTTTTATTTAACAGAGAGACTAAATGCGCTTGCAGTACTTGCAATGGAGAGAAAATTCCTCAATTGTCATCCAAAGATAAAGGAGAAAATTATTGAACTTCTTGGGCAAATTAAAACAAGAAGAATGGATTTCATTTTTAAATAAATAGATCAAGCTTCAACTGTAACAATTTAAGTTAAAGTAAGTAAAAAGTGTTTTTTTCTTTTATTATGATTTTATCAGGTTCCTGAATACATTTTATTTTTATACGTGTTTTTTTCCTTTTACACAATTTTAGAGCAAAGGCTAAACATTTTCTGGAGCAGCCCCCCCACTAATTTTAGCTACAAGCCGCCACTGATTATAATGCTAAACATTAGCAAGTCGGAATATTCTCGATTACTTCAATGGTGGAACAAATAATCCCACAGAAGTTTGAGTTATGTCAGGAAGTCAAATCCTTGTGTAATTAATTGTTTATCAGATGTGATATTTAAATTTAAATTTAATTTTAAAATTTAATTCTGTTTAGTCGGAATTCACATTGGTGATGCAGGCGCTTTGTTGACCGTTTAAAAGAGACTCTTTAAGTTCTCTCTTATTATATTGACGATGTTTGGTTATTATTGTGTCTCTTCCAGACTAGTTCCTATAAATGAATAACTTACTTCGAGATTGTGAAATATACCCTCACATGTAAGCAGTCTCTACCATATTCATATGTGTTCCAACACTCTTCAGTTTGCCTTGTGAGGCGATGTATTAATTATTTAACTCGAATAAATTATTAAATATTCTCTTAAACTGGCCAATGTTGCTATTTTTTGCTATAGTAAGTTCCTGATATATTCCCTCCGCCCTGTTCCTAGCGATTGTGGTCTCTGGCTGTTACAATTAGAGGGGGAGAACGTTGCCCTTTTTTCAAAAACAAACCCTGAAAAGTGTGGTATGGGTCTACACCCTGCTTTCAATAATATTAAACAAACTGTACTCTATACTATCGTCCGTCCTGTTTCAAAAGGAACATGGTGGATTTGTGGAAATATATTCCTCCAGGGCAACATGACTACTATAGGAAACTGTTGACCAATACGGAATAAGAACCATAACAAGAATTGGATTGTGATTTGATGGATTATGGTGATTAGTTCTGGAGGAAATAAACTGAAAACATTCTACAAAATATACCTGTCTAGCTATATCGATGTCCATTCTATAACAATATTGATTTGTGTTGTTATTTTATTTAACATGCATTTTTAATTAATGTTTCCACACCCGTTGATTTATCTCAATTTTAACTGTTAGCCATTTTGGGTTCCAAGTGGCACACAGATGTTACTTTAAACAATGCAATTTATTTATAAGGGCTGACCTATACTATGAACACATTATACCCAACCTGATGATTTCTTTTTTATATATGTTTGGATATTCCTACATTCTGGGCGGCAGGTAACCCTTGTTTTCGCTTCTTCCCTGGTGTTATTGGCCGCAAGTGAGGGGGAGGGGGCAGCCGATGAATCTGGACACGTTCTCTCACTTCATCATCACTGGACAGTAAGACTTCTAAAAACTAACACAATTGTTCAACTAACATTACTAAATGAAAGCATATCAAACTATCGTTTTAAAATGTATTCCTGAGCATGAAAGATTTGCTCTCCTATTTTAAATGTCTATGTTTTGACTATTAATATTTCCCCCCTAGAATGATCTGAGTTAGAGCAAGATGAGACAATCATAGGTCGTTGACTGTTGAAAGCTATCACAGGTAGAAAGCAAATGAAACCAAGCCAAGCCTAATAGACAGTTGTCTATCTCGGCCGCGGAGCTTATTGGTCGAGCGCCCGCTGCCATAATATTATCATTGATAATACCGGTCGGTACAAGAACAGATTCTCTTTACGACGGCCATAAAATTACAGTTTTCCCGAAACGAGGGATGTGCTCAGTAAACAAAGAGAAAACGAACGCACGGCACAGCAGTAAACATAAGGAGAGTTTGGAGACGCCGAGTTGCGCATGCGTGGTATTCCTGGTGGCGACAGGACGGAAACATTGGCTGGAATTATATAGGAAGAGTTAGTGGGCCGGGGTGAGGCGTCCTTTGATTCTAGACCCACATCATCAACTGATCTTTCTTTCGTCGTAACTACAGAGCATACACACATACATCCTCATCTACAGTAGCCCCATGGCTTCTCTGGTGCTGACTGACAGCTCACAACTGACGGCTTTGAAATGTTACCACACCAAATTATGTATCCCTACGCCGAACCATATGATCCGCAAAAACATGTGTTTAGCAACTGTCACTTTTGACAATCAACATTTAGGTATAGCTAAAGGTTGACTGTCAGCTGTGAGCTGTCAGTCGGCCCCGAAGAAGCCCTGGGGCTACTGTACGTACCTCGAGGTTGCACTGAAAGAGAAAGGAAGGGAAATCTTCTTTGAGAGTTCCTGGTTCAATCCTTGATGTGGTTAAGAGCCTTAACATCGTGGATTGGGGATCTCTTATTCACATTTTTGTATTGATATGTACTGGCTACTTTCTAAACTCAAATAAATTATATTTAGACGTACACTCTTATACGATGTAGTTAATCTAGGGCGATACACCATCTACTAGAGACCCTCGCTTAGTCTAGAATCTAGATATTAGCCAACAAGACAGAATGACGAAACTGTAAACAAAACACAGTCAATATTCTAATCAACAGGTGCTCTAGGATAACTTGAAATAACATAGTACTAGAAAGGTTTTATCATTAGCAGTAGTGGCGGGAATAATGAGGCTAAATATTTAGGAGCAACAACGATACTATATCGGAAATAAGGAAACTAATACAGTGGTAAATGTATGACATTACTCGGTAATAAGGTGTTGGCATCTCGCCTGCTTTAAAGGAGAGTAAGATTCAGGATATATAAAACAATAGTTTTACCGGTTGTTCTCTCTGGGTGTGAAACCTGGTCTCTTACCTTACACGACAAAAACCAACGTATGGTTTTATAAAACAATGTGCTCACAAATATATTTGGTTATAAACTATAGGGGACCACTGGGGAGCGTAGGAGGTTACGTAAGGTTGTTTACCTATCACAAGACATTGTTGGAATAACAAAGTAAGTCTCATATATTATGGTGGACAGGACACGCAGCACAAATGGGAGGATCTAGAACAGTGTTCAGGATATTTACTGGCAAACCCAATGGGCCAATGGGAGGACTTAGACGGAGATGGGAGGATAACATTATAATGGACCTGAAAGAGATCAGGTATAATGAGGTGGACTGGATAGAACTAGCTCATGATAGAGATAGGGTGTAATGAGGTGGACTGGATAGAACTAGCTCAAGATAGGGATAGGGTGTAATGAGGTGG
>CABFOW010009125.1:0-15124 GCA_902141385.1 Timema californicum | reverse complement strand
ACACACACACACACACACACACACACACACACACGTTCTCTCCGTTTTATCTTAAAATAGAGACATCAACCAAAAACCTAATAAGATTTTTGAAGAGAAATAATATAAATTGTTGCAGAAACACTAACTCAAAGAGTCTAAATTAAATAATACATAGTGTTACAGAACCACCGAGAAAAGATAAACACATCTGTTCATAAAAGAACATAACAATCAAATTCTAAATATACCATAAAAAGTAGGCCTGTACATCAAATAAAAGTTTTTTTTAAATTCTAATAGTATAGACCAACTACAACTTTACAAGAATTAATACTTTGTATCAGAAATAGTTGCGGATATATTATCAAAATCGTTAAATAGGATTTCTAGAAAATCGATTTGATCTTTTTCCCCTTCAGTAAACAACTATTAATTTTAGGGTTAGATATCTAGTTACAAAAACTCCACGAGGATTCTTATGAAAACCCTAGATACCAAGTTTTAGCCCGATAGGTGAATGGTTTTGGCTCTAGCCCGAGATACAGACAGAAGGCATCGCGAAAACAACTTTTTCGTCAATGAGGGCTCATGAAACGTTGACATTTATCGAGAGCTAAATTCAATTTCGTTGACGATCATAATACATCTCTCTCCGAGGGGGTCGAAAGAAAGTGAAATTGTTTACGAGGCCTAGAGGTGGGTGGATTTGTTTCAACTGTCCTTAGCGTCTGTAAAGTTCTTACCCTCTTCATTGGTCGAATGATATAAGGCGTCACTCTCACGATAAATTAGACTGCCGATGATCGGGCTTCTAATCTCAGTCGGATGTACTGAGGTTCCCCCCCCCCCCTAAATGGTTTTCAACAATCCAAGCAAATTCAACCTTCCTCATCCCCAGTTCACTAGAGTAATTAGTACATAGGCGTACAACATGAACCGTTTGTAAGACGCGGTGCTATTTTTTTATTTTATCAATTTGAAGGGATACATTTTAACCAGGCGTGTCAAAATCATTTGACCATGAGGGGGCCACATTGAACTTTGAAAATAATGAGGGGGGGGGGGGGCATTTAAGAAAGTTCAATAATGTCACCATCTTAAATGGAAAAATATCAATTTTAAAATTCGTATTATAGCTAAAGTAAAAAAGAAGATTAGCCTACTTAAAATGTTAGAACTTACCTTATATTTTTTTAAATTAAAAATTTGAAATTTTATATTTGCATCAAGTGTGTGAGTGGCCTTAGATCTCTTGTTGAAGTCACGTTCAAAATAGATGACAAATGCGCATCGGTAAATGTGACGGCTCGAGTGTTTGTTACTCTTCACGAGAGGAAGCAACCTCGTGTGCTGACAAATATTGTACATATCTCTGGTGCGCTAATCTAACCATCTTTGGCGAGTAATGAGTAAAATTAGGTACACCACCCTCACTTGCTACAGTAGCCCCATGACTTCTTTGGTGCTGACTGACGGCTTTGAAAAGTTACCAGACCAAATTATGTATCCCTACTCCGAACCATATGATCTGTATAAATATGAGTTTAGCAGCTGTCACTTCTGACAGTCAAATTGTAGGTATATACCTGAATGTTGACTGCCAGAAGTCAGGTGTGAGCTGTCAGTCAGCACCAAAGAAGCCACGGGGATACTGTAACTTTAATCAAAATATGACCAATTTCCAAATGTCATAATCTCAAATGCTGTATTCCATTGTATGTTGGTTCATCAAAAGGTCCGCGGGCTGCAAAAAATCATGAATTAAGTTTGACATGCTTGATTTAAATAGTTTATAAATTTTCAGGAAAAAAATAAAATTAAAGCAAAGATATTCATCGAAAATCTAATCAAAATATTCATCACTAAGGTCTGAAGATGAAGTGAGACTGGTCCAGAATGAGCACATGGTCTCTCGGATATGCGCCGTGCGAGTTCTCTTCTCCTGGTCGAGTACGTCCAACAAATTGATTAACGGGGTGTGGGGGAGAAGCCAAGGGGGAGGAAGTTACAAAGAAAAACAAACCGGGAAACATTTCTTTACTATTTTTTTTTTGTTAAATAAAAATAAATTGCCTACCCTTTGTTAGAAAAGCCAAAGCGCAGTGGTATCAGCAATACTTAAATTTAAAAAAAAAAAGTTCGAACGGCTCTTTGGGGAGTATTGGCACAAAAGTCGGTGCTCAATACATCAATAAATAACATTCATGTCCCAACCCCCTTTTCAACTTGCCAGTATCCTCTCCCAGTCCATGAAAAAGAAGAAAAAAGGTACTTATGTGGTCAGTGAAAACGCATGCGCTATAATGTTAAAATCAATTCCGCGAAGCTATAGAAAGAAGACTTTACAGGAAGAAGATTGTGTCAACAACATGTTAATATCAGCTGTGTTCTGGCGGTACAAGGCGCTCTACTCGCATTGAAAGTGATCATGTTTAGGGTTCCAATTCCAGCCAGATGTTGTTTTTATCGCGCCAAGCATCTAACCAACAATTTCTTCTCGCTTAGCTAACAAACACGGTGAGATCATTTAGAGCATGGATATTCAATCCACGACCCGCCGTAACGTTTTTGCGACTCATGAAAAATATAAAATATTTCCAGAGGAAAAAATTATAAATGCAAAATTTTATTTTACAAAACAAAATAAATACGTATTTTAAGTTATTTTATAAATTATTTTTTTCTTTAAACTTGAGTAAAAATGTTACGTTTTTGTAAAAATTTACCTTAAACCGACAAATGACTTCTCTAGTAGACATGGGAGACTATTTGGTTGCGTTCGTACATAGTCAGGAGTGTTCGGACATAGTCAGGAGTGTTCGGACATATTCGGAAGTGTTCGGACATAGTCGGGAGTGTTCGGACATAGTCGGGAGTGTTCGGACATAGTCGGGAGTGTTCGGACATAGTCGGGAGTGTTTACGTTCCCTCATCACCACTATGACACTCGGGACGCCAAAGGGAAAAAACACACTTAACAAGTGTTCAATCCTAATAATGCTAATATTATGGGTACATAATTGCGGCCCTCGAGCCAACAAGAAACAGACACTTTGGCCCCTTGACATAAAAAGATTGAAGAGTCCTGATTTAGAGCAATTTAACAATTTGCCTAAAAATGCAAAATATAGACAGGAAAAAATACAGCAGATGAGAATCGAATTTCAGATCTCTCAAATCATAATTTACCTTCCAGCCACTGGCCTAGCCCTACCATTTAGAGCAGGCCTAGACAACCCAAACCGTTCTACGGACCACACTTAAAATAAAACACTATTTATTTTAAAAATAAATTGACATGACCATTTAATTTTATTTATTTCTAAAACATATTTTTAAAGTTTATTAGGTACTAGATAGAGATTATTATAGTGTTGTGAAACATTAATCAATTGAAATTAATAAAATAAGTTTTTTTTTTTGCATCTCATCTTACTAACCGTTCGGGGGTTATAAACTTATGTACTAATTAAGCTATAAAAAAGTTTTATATGGCTTCTTGCGACTGGCAAAATAAATGGTACGGAATTACGGACGGACTTTCTCGCTCTATTGCTTAAAATTGAGATGTTCACTCAAAACTCGTAGTATATGTGAAACGAAATAATATACACTAGCAAACCCAAGCCAAAATTGCACTATACTTATGTAAAACATTTTTAAGTCCCGGTTTTAAATTTCATAATTTTATTTTTAAAGAATTAATGTCCTCATTTGTATGTTTGAACCGATAAAAATGATCAATATTGGGTCCACAAGGGTCAACGCTTTGTATTAAAATTTCAACTTCCGGTTAAAACTTTCGACATTTTATTAGGTGTTGTACATCTTCGTGCCATCGCATTTCTATTAAATTCCTAATTTATAAATTTTGACCAATAAAAAATGTAAATATAGACTATTGAGTCTAAAATGGAGATAGATCATTGTTGTACAAACATTTATCCTAAGAGGTTTAGGGGAAAATAAACTTTTGAGAGACTTACCTATATTTAATTACTCTATGGCATTGGAGAGTTAATGCGTTAAATCTTAAGTAGTATCTCTTTACAACTAAAGCTCACAAAATTGTATTAATATATTTGCCAATATCTCAGAAACTGTTGGTTTTATAAAAATATACTTCATATAAAAATTTCAAAATCGTTAGAGCCGATTTGAGAAATTTGATTTTTGATCTTTTCGCCCTTTATTAAACAAACACACAGACAGACGGCATTACAAATACCACTTTTTAGGGTTCGGGGCCTCATGAGACGTCGACATCCATCAACATTTCACGTTAGATTTTTTTACTGTCGCAAGTGTTCGAAAAGTTTATATATATATGTATATATATATATATATATATATATTTATATGCACGTAGCTTGAAAGTTATTGGTTTTATAAAAATATGCTTCGAAAAAAAATTGTATTAGGATAGATCTACATATTTTAATAAGTAATTTCATACCTCAACGAGTTACGGAGATATGATAAAAAAAAAAGTATAATTTACCAATCAAACCGGACCCCTTAAAGTTGTTTTGCCGAGACATTGAGAAGAGCCATTTTGTTTAGAATATGTATAAATGTTTTGAAATGAAATTTAATCAAAATCGTTAGAGCCGATTTTGATAAAATCGGCTTATTCTCTATTTGCCCTTCAGTAAACTACCCTTAATTTTGGGGCTATATATCTAATTCCAATAACCCCTCGGGGAACCCTATGAAAACCCTAGATACTAAGTCTTTGTCCGATCAGTAAAATAGTTTAGGCTCTAGTCCGAGGAACAGACAGTCACCCGGGAATTCAAAAAACACTTTTTCGGATTCGGGGGCGGGGGGGTGTCATGAAACGTCGAGATTCATCAAAATCTCTAGTTCGATTTTTTTTTTACGATCACAATACTTTTTCTACCTGTAAGATAGCGAGAAAGTAAAAATTAATGCTGTAATATTTTATTTGTCATGTCAGTTACGTCATTAACAACAAAGAGAACACTTTTTTTTGTAAATTAATTATTTTAGTACAATTTCGTGAGTCTATTTAATTCCTTTTACAAATTGCTTAAAATTGTGATATCAAATCCATCCTCATAATTATTGTATTGGAGATAATTTTTGAGATCTTTACGAATCTCGAACCCCTCGAATACCATGGGATTCGAGCGTGTCATCTCTAATAAATACCATTGCTGTGAATAAAAGGTTACATATTTCTAGTAAAATAAAATGTAGAGAAACTGTGGATTTCCACGTTCACCGAAAAACTAGCGCAGAACAAAAGAAACGTGATCACGTGACGAGCTCTAAGCTAATCACAAGATTCCCGCCTAGTCGGCGCGAGCTGTTCCACTAAAGTTCAACTCATTCCTACTCAGTCCACTCTGGCTGAGATGTTCGGCACAGGAGAACCAATCAAATATAAGACCCAACCATCTCAAATCAGTGCGCATGCGCATTTGACAACGCATGCGCTCTACAGACAGAAGCTAGCAGACAGCTTCGTGGGCCTTTGTGAGGAGATTGGAAATAACCCGTGTGCCACGACACAACATTATAATTTAAAAATATCCATAGGGAGAATGATCTAAAATATATGTCTACCCATTAGAAAATAAAATATGTTGATAATCAGCTGTTTTTTTAAGTTAGCGTTGCAATGTATTATGGGTCAACATACAGCGTGTGAAATACTGCCCCACTCAAGCAAATTTTGCTTTCTATTTTCAGCGAACGTGTGAATCACGATTTAGTCTTAAAATTGTATATAATCTTAATTTTCTTTTTGCATTAATAAGATTTTTTATTATTATTTTTTTTTCAAATGCGGGCTTCTCAGTATTTTCAATGTCCAACGCGGTCCTAAGTAAGAGACACAAACAACCTTAACCACCCAAAACACATTATGTATAAAAAAACATAGGATCATTTGTCATGAGACGACATCACAAAATAAATAACCACTGACACAAACCTTTAAACTTTCCAGTGGTAATGAAACGGTTGGGGGAAGTGGGGAGTGCATGATATAACCCCCCAGCCCCCCTTCGCCTCGTCCTTTCAGTCTAGAGCCTGTCATAATAAGTTTTCCATAAATAAATAAAACACTCTAAAGGGTAAGACGAATAAAAAAGGACGAGTGTATGGTGTCAGGACGAGGAATTATGTGGTGGTAAATGCAATTGGGTTGTTTTTTTTCTTCTTCTTTGTGACGAATAAAGAAGCTTCAGACTAGTCTTTTTTTTAAACTGATAACTAGGTGTACACTTGCATTTCCTTGAAATTAATCTTCCACATCCTGTTTTCTAAGTTGAACTAACTATAAGTCACCAATAGCAAACACAAATTATAAATCCAAACAATGAATGGCAATTTAGGGATAGACATTTTTTCGGCTTTGATTATAATAGTGAAGTATTCACATATTTCATATATGGTCTACGACGGACCAGATATTAGTAACACATTCAACCACCAAGCGTTGCAGTCGTTACGAGAGTGTGAGAAAAGAATCTCCGTTATCTTTATATTCCAGTTAACTTGATTATTTTTCTGGTGTTAACCTCCTCAGGAGAAATTAAACTTAGGTCATTTCAATAATTGTATTTGTTACAGCCAGATAGCTGAAATTTAAATTGATAATTTTCAAAAGTAATAAATTTTCCCAGGTCACATCTCGGGCCAAGCGTCATACTAATCTTCTAGTCTGATTTGTAAGTGTTGGAGAGGTCCAAGCGTCATACTAATCTTCTAGTCTGATTTGTAAGTGTTGGAGAGGTCCAAGCTCAGATTCCGTCCACGTGTATTGATGATTGTTTGCCATTTTCCCTCCAAGTAGGCCCTAAGTGCGGGTGCATTTACCCTAAACTCTACCTTCTTCATATCTGTCCCACTGACGCAAATAAAATGAGAATAACTTGTATGGGTGGTATGAAACTGTGGGGAAAAAAAGTATATTTTTTTAGAGGAAGGTTACTCATATTTTCGTGGAAAGTAAACTATGTTATGTAAAAGCCACCCAAGTGCACCTGGCTGGGATTCAAACCCCAACCTCTTCGTGAAAGCCATTTAGGAAAAACCACCCCTAGTTCACCCGACCTTAGCTATTGGCTAATGTTTTACCCTATAGATTTAAATTAATATATAATAATTATAAAATACACTTTTTAAACCAATATGTAAATATAGTATATTGAAAATAGGCCTAGTTTTATTATAATTTATTTAATTCTCTCACAACCACCATAATGATTTTATTAAAGCCACGTGGTCACGTGGTATAAGGAAAGCGTGTCGAGCTCGCGTGCGGCCTGAGCCATAATATTCCGTGCTGTCCGCATTTGTCATAAATTATGAACGTTACCCACTTCGGTGGCCGCATGGTCTAAGATGCTATTCTCGCAGTAGATTAGGACTGCCAGTGATACGTAGATCGAGGTTCGAATCTTGGTCAGGTCTAGTGAGGGTGGTTTTTTCAAAATTGTTTTCCACTCTCGCTCTCTTTCTTCATGCAAATACGGGTGCACTTCCAGTAAAATATAACCTTTCTCAACCCTAAAGCCATTAACTTAGTATATAAGCGTACAAGCCGAACGGGTAGTAAGACACGGTGGAAAAAAAACCCATGAAAGTTACTTCAAAACAAGATTTAAATCTTAGCCCACACACTTTTGATGCAAAAAATTTTCAAATTTGTGTGAGAAATTAAAGAGTATGCCTAAATATTGACACTTTATATCACCTTAATTCTTTCTTTTAAAAGTAAGGATTTTAAAATAAGGTTTAACTGATTTAAAATGGTGATATTACTTAATTTCCCCCTCACTATTTTACTATTTTCAATGTGGACCTTTTGATTACATGTGTTTGAATGCAATCATCAGAGCCGTAGAATGCCGCACTCTTTCAAAGATACATTGCATCGCTATGCTCGCATTCAGGCCAAAGGTGGCCATTTTGAGCACTTCCTAGAATGTTAGGCAGCTCCACATTACCGGAGTACAAACATGACTATAGTTTGGAAACAAGGTCAAATGTTAAATTGTTTTTGTGTCTTTTACCCACCGTTAAATTGGGTCCCACATGTTACGCTACATTATGTATTTGCGCAAAGTTCAAAAAGTAAGTGAAACACGATGGAAAAATATAAAATATTTTTTTAAAATCTAATATTTAGCACCGCGTCTTACTACCCGTTCGGGTTATTTAAGTACTAATTACTCTAATGGATTAGGAATTGGGAAGGTTGAATTAGAGGAAGTGAAACCGCATTTGCGTGGAGGGAGAGTGGAAAACCATTTAGGAAAGGCCGCCCCCAGCTCGCCCGACCGAGATTCGAACCTCGATCTCCCCGTCCTCAGCGGTCGAGCTCAACACGACAAGCGCGTTAGCCAACTACGCCACCGAGGCGGGTAATATAAAATAGCTTTATGAGTTGTTTGTTCTTGACGTGTCGGAAATGTTACAATTCAGAGTTGGAACTTTCCAGCTCCCCCCAATCTACCGAGTGGAAGATTGTCCTCCCACAAGAGTGCACGGGGAGGGGGGTGGGGGTGATTTATCGTGGTCAGACAACCTGTTACTGTCCCCCTATCCACCACCCGTGCCANCCCCCCCCCCCCTTCCCTCATCACAACAATTCCAGGTTGCGCTAAACGGGTTGTTTCACTTACTACACGGCCACAAGGGATGAGACAGAACGAAGGATCAAACAAAAGGAAGACTAAAAGAATGAAGAAATAATAGAAACCAAAGAAAAGGAAGGGGACGCGATTCTAAGATTACAGTGGTAGGAACAAAGACATGAGACTCTGATAGACATAATAATAGGGACATCCCATAACACGTAACGCTGTTGAGAAGCCCCCTCGCTCCCCCAACACACACTATATCTAATGTATACATGGTGCCATAGAACACGGCTGCAGGTGAGTTGCGGTCGCACGAGTTGTTTACCTCTAAAGAGAGAGTTGAATCGCGGCCTCCCACTTTTAGAGCCACGTATAAATTGCGGCCCGAGATGATGACCTGACCTAACATAGCCTAGCCTATCCTAACCTAACCTAACAAAACTTCATATTTTTACCAAAACCAATGAACAACAAGAACTGAGAAAGTTTGGATATTACGAGTGATGTCGACATGATACAATGATAGTTTATATCTGAAATTTATTAAAGCATGATAGACAACACACTACTAATTAGGTGGACACAACTCATACCTATCTCTCAAGTGAGTGGGCCGCAATTTGTACGTGTTCCTCCAAAAACTGGGCCACAACAGAACACAGATCTTCATGGTGTCTACTAAACTTGACCAATGAAATCCCCGACCTTTCCCCTGATCATTTCCTAAAATTCCCGACTAAAAAAGTATGCCACTTCCTTCTAACTCACCTAACCCCCCCACCACCACCACCACCATTGTTTTTCTATTAATCTTTTTTAAAATAATAATAATTTTTAAATTTTGAATTAAAATTGTTTCTAGGAATTAAAAATATATTACACAGTTACAAACAAAAAGGTGACATTATAATTTACTGATAATTGTATTTCATATTTTGAGTAAAATATCATTTTCCCGGACTTTTATTAAGATTTATCAAATTCCCGACTTATTCCCGTTTTTTCCCGATCACTTCAAATTCCCGGCTAATTCCCGTTTTCCCTGATTTTCCCAGATGGTAGACACCCTGATCTTATACTTAAATTATAATGTTGAAAAAAATATATAATTTTTCATGAATAAAAATAATAAAGTATTTTTTATAAATTTCCTTGAAATATTTGATATTCAGGATTTAAAGTGGATTCTGGGTAGTTTTAAATCTAAGTCTCTCTTTTAGTGTCACAAAAGCTTCCCTAGGAAAGAATGACATTCGCTCGGGATGTGAAATAACATGTAAAAGTGAATAAATGTCTACTTGGTGTTACATGGAGGGGGTAGAGGGAAAAAGGGTCAAAAGAGTTTAAAAAAACGCGTCACGTGGTTTATGGATGAACCGTAATAATTGTAATGTAGTAATGTTTTCCATTTAGGTACACGCTACAGCCACATTAGTTTTCTACACCTAGATTGCGATGTCTGATCATTCTCCGTAACCCGATATCGGTCAAAAACCTAATTCAGGCATTAAATCGTCAAACCGCATTGAGGTTGTATATGTAAGCAAAACACTAGTAGGCACGCATGGTCATGGTAATTATATTGGTGTTTTTACAAAATAAAAATATCAGAGAGAATTGGTCAATTTTTGAAAAGATCGAGGCTATTAAATAAAATGATGGTAGCCAAGATGTGTATTGTGGCGAAGAAAGTAGCGGAACAGTCACTTCCATTAGTTTCAAAAGCTGCATCTAGATAGCAGCACGTTGTATTACTATTGAAATACCGTTTGTTGCTTTAAAATATACTCTATAGTAAAAGTGAACAAACATGTAGAAAAAAGACAACATAAATTTGTTTATATAATATTAGATCTGTATTATATAAATATTGTATTTTGTATTTTATGACGTTATAAATTATAATTACCTCAACCCTAATCAAAACGAAAATTTAATTGATTATGTTCACCATTTATTCGTTCTCTAAATTACATAGGGTAATCTGTAAATAGTTTAGGTATTCTTTATGGGGTTAGGGTGACCTTTTAAAGGTAGTGCACTGTACTAATACTAGACACACAGCCGGTCGGAGCAAGCAAGACCTGTTTTCTGTACCTACATACAACAGTCTGACCATCTTCTTTTACACGATGAAGATAACGACGACTTCTCCGAGGAGAGGAGAGACTTGACAGTGGAGAGTTGATTAAGGCACAAAGAGAACTAAAATGTTTACATACTTTTTTTTTTACCAGAGGGCAAAAAATTATGAGTATATCTGAGCTATCCACATTTGATTACATCAATAGAGTAAAATGAGGAGGGTAGAACTTTGAAGGGATATATGCGTATGGCGTAGAATGTTAGAAACCATTTCGAAAAAAAATAACTCCTGTACACTCGACTTAAATGTGAGCCTTGACCTTGACTATTCCGCGTGCCGGACGTGGATGAACTGGGCACTGCTCTCAACCTCAGGCTACTCCAACATCCCGCCTCACTCAGGTGTATTGGGCACCTATCCCAACCTTGCTCAACCTCTCATCAAGAATTTTTTTGTCAACGTGTCTTACTACTTGTTCGTGTTATACGCTCATGAGTTAGAGATGAGGAAGTTTGAATTTAGAGGAGGTGTACCCGAATTTGAGTGGGGAGAAAGAGTGTAAAACCGTGCATTTTGGAAAACCACTCTCAGTACACCTGGCTGGGATTCGAACCCCAATATTTCTGTCATAGGCAATCTAGTCTAACACAAGAGTGACGCCTTAGACCAGTGGTATTCAAACCACGGCCCAAGGACCAATTTTACATCCGATAATTTTTCTGTTTAATAATTCTGTAAGATACATTTTTTTGGGACTAAAACTCTAGTCTGGGAATTTTGGCGATGCTTTTGTAGCGCGTGACAACAATGAAACTCAAAGTCAAACAGCTGGCCGACTTCCAGCTACTCTCACTCCCTCCACTCTCAGTACGAGTCAGCCTTTTGTGGTATGGTGTTGTTTGTACTTTTGGTACATTAATTTTTGGATTCAGCTTTTTTAACAATGCACAACCAAAAAGCGAAAAGTTAAGGAAGAGGGAAGGGTGTTCAATGAGAAGTGGCTGGACTTGTATTTTTTTTAATATTAAATTATTATTACTATCATTATTATCATTATTATTATTGTTAGCACCGCGTCTTACTATCCGTTCGGGCTGTCCGCACTTATGCTAATGTGTAATGGTAGGGTGATTGTGAGATGAAATGAAGGACCTACAGTTTAACGTGGAATCTGAACCACGTTGGAGGCCTGGCATTCCCCACATTCACAAGTTGTGATTAATACACGTCTTGTCAGAGGTGAAGGGAGGGTTTGGCAATCAGATAAATCTCTGCTGGGGTAAAGATATTAAGGAGAAACCGGTTTGTTTGCTTTGCAATGACACGGTAGCAGTGTTGATGGAATACAATTTAAAGCGGCACTACAACTCGAGGCACTCATCTAAAATGGATCCAGTTAAAGGGCAAATGAGATCAGATAAAGTGGCCGATTTGAAGGAAAAAACTGCAATGTCAACAAACGTCATTTAAGAAGCAAAATGTTTAAATTGAATAAGTGTTAGGGCAAGTTATATTTTATCCGAGAAAATAGCTTTGAAATAAAAGCCATTTACAGATGGCGAATTTGTAAAGGAGTGTATGGATTCGGCAGCTGAAGTTCTGTGTCCATCATAAAAACATTTGTTTTCAAAAGTTAGCTCGTCAGGAGTAACTGTGGCCAGAAGGATTGAAGAATTAGAGAGCGATATTGAGAACACACTTAAAGAACTTTCTTCTCAGTTGTTGTTTTTTCATTGGCCCTCAATGAGAGTACTGACATTACAGACACTGCCCAGTTGGCTATTTTTACCAGGGGCATTCACAATGACTTTACCATAACAGCAGAAATGGCCGCTCGTTTTCCTATGATTGACACTACTAAAGGCAGTGATATTTTAATGCTGTCTCTTGAACTTTGGAGCGATGCGAGACACAGTTGAGAAATCTCTCCAGAGTAGTTACTGACGGAGCTTCTGCAATGGTAGGGAAAAATGAAGGTGTTGTGGCACTAATACAAAAAAAAAAATCTAGTATTGCTACGTGTCAAAATGGTAATTTCATACAATATAATTGCATTATACACCAAGAAAACCTGTGCGCTAAAAGTGTGTGCTTCAAAGATGTTATGAAAGATCTAACAAAAATAGTGAATTTCATCAGATCCCGAGGATTGAACCACAGGACATTTAACACATTCCTTAAGGATATGAACTCAGAGTACGGCGATGTATTCTACTACACAGAGGTTCGCCGGCTCAGTAGAAGTAAGGTACTGAAGAGAGTTTTAGACCTGAAATAATAATTTCGTGAGTTTATGGCAAGTAAGGGCAAGCTTGTCCATCAGTTCAACGACCCTGAATGGATGGCTGATTTTGCATAGCTTACTGATATATCTATTCACCTAAACGACTTGAACATACGACTACAAGGTAAGAACCGTTTGGTACATAACCTCTTTGACCAAATGAAGGCATTTGAAAACAAACTTCGTCTGTGGGAAGTTCAAACTACAAAAAAAAAAAATTAACACACTTCCCAAAACTATCTCAATGTGAAGTTCGTAAAAACGAAAAATACATTAATGCACTCGCTGATCCTACAGTCCGATTTTGATACGCATTTTCAAGATTTCAAATCCAATAAAAAAAATGTAAACATATTTTCCACTTCATTTAGTGGTGATGTTGAGGACGTGCCGAGCAATGGGCAAATGGAGATTATTGAGTTGCAGTGTGATCAGATTTAAAAGAGAAATATGTGAATATAGCTCTTTTGACAGTTAACTCAAAATATGGTGAAGAAAAACAATTTCCAAACCTCCGAACTCATGCTCTGCTCACAACATCACTCTTTGGCAGTACCTACAGCTGTGAACAAATTTTCTAAAGGATGAACATTGTAAAGTCGAAATTGAGGAACCGACTGACTGACGCCCACTTAGAAAGCTCCCTTCGAATTAGTCCGTCTGGCATTAAAGCTAATATTGAGAAACTAGTTAATAAAAAGCAGTACCGTGTCTCCTTAAAATTAAACCCAAAAACATTTTCAACAACACTTTTATATATGGGTAGCAATTTATTTTCTATAGAATAAACTTAGTTTTAAACTTGAATTTTCAAAATTGTCTTATGATTTGGTTTAGATTTCAGGCTATTCAGTATGGCAAAATTACATTGGGTACAACTGTACCAACATGAAATTGGAATCTTAGGTTATCTATGACATGTTTTATGTAAAGTGTGGCCCGCAATAATTTAGCTGGGGAAAAAGTGGACCTTGATTTAAAAAGGTTGAAGATCACTGCCTTAGACAATACGGTTACCTAAGTAGGTAGCTTACCATAGTGAAATAATGAAAGGTAAACGAAGGATACAACTTATTGAACCATTTTATATTAATTTGCATTCTCTGAGTCGACCTATCATATCAACATACGACTTATAAAATAACTTAAATCTATAACAGACACAACATCCAACCCCCGGCCGTTAATTCATCGATGTGAAAGGGGAAATCCCCATTTCACCAAAGATAAATTTTTCGGTCATGCCAGGAATCAAACTCGGGACCCTTATCTCAGCAGACGGACATGCTAAGCCGCGTGAGCATCAGTGCGGGCGGTTTAGTATTTGTGAGATGGTACACATCATCCGTCCCATCTTTTTTGTTTGTTTCAGTTTATAAAATATATGTATTTGCCACACATGTTTGAAAAACAGAAAGGTAGGAAACATCGAATATATATAATAGGGAGACATAGTTTATAGGCCTATAACCTATTCTTATTATGATTCTTTCCCAATCTAATTTAACCTTTTGAGTTGGTAGCCTAGATTAAAAATTTAATTAGTATAGATACAATAAACTATTTAAAGTTATTAAAAAAAAGTAACATGTAATTTGTCAATATATTTTCATTCCTATGCAATTTTGACGAGTTGTTTGTAAGTTTTGTTAAAATATTTTATTTATTGAAAGTTTTCAAAATGTACCAATCCTGGAGTAGATCGATTCTTCGTGTGTGTAGTGAAATGAATAAAATATCAAAATATTTAATCATGACAAAGAAAAATAGCCTCACATGGGACGGGTGGAACGTATCACCAACTCTTAATTTAATTGATCCAATAATTTGGAGCAAACTCTCAAGAGTTGTCACTTGGTCTAAAAAGGCAGGTTCACAATATAATGACTCCGGTTTGGGGAGAGATTGAGGTTTGAATATTAGTCGAATACAGTGGAGGAGAATATTATCAATATGCAATCTATCATTGATTTTCCCATACCGTCTTCATGCAAAAGAGCGGATTTTTCTCCCAGCCCATCCACGTCCATGAAGTTGGCCCCCCCAATTTTAAAAATTCAATTTTTTATTATATCAATCGTTTGTTCTTCGTTTGTTCCGGATTGTTCCGCAAAAATCTTCGTTTGTTCCGTTTTGATAGGCCCACAAATTATA
>CABFOW010009124.1:0-15124 GCA_902141385.1 Timema californicum | reverse complement strand
CAATCAGAGAGCAGGAGGCGTGGTCACGTGACCAAATCCAACCACTAGCAGCTCTGTTTTAAGGCATCAGTCTAACTACTCACTACATTCAGTCAGGATTCCATAACCAACATTTCCCCTTCTCCTCCACCGCTCCCATCACTGGCAACCCAGTCAAGATGAGATATACGCCTTAATTAGAGTGCCTATCGATATGGGTAGTGGGAAATATTGAATGCATAGACAGCTTAGGGATCATTCCCATAGAAGGCCAGGGCTCCATGTATAGCGTTTTCACTGTTAATATTTAATCTCCACTTTAAGATCTACGATATTCTTGCTATGCAAATAATAGATTTAAAAAATCAACCTTTTGATCGCTTTAGTTTAGTTTAAATGGGTTAATAAATGTAGTTAGTGCTAGGGCACTGCAGGGTGACGGAACATTTTTGTCCGAGGGAGTAGAGGGGGCAAAATGACATTATGTTCAGGTTAAGCTAGGTTGAGTAAAAACAAAAATGGGGAGGGGAAGGCAGTGACCAGTAGGACAACATACATTTAAAAAAATACAGCTATACAGTAGGATTTATCATTTTGAACAAAATACTATTAGTGGTTTGACCATTTAACAAAGTTAGTATGGTGTGGTGCGAATCTCTCGCTCTATATTCCGGAACTTTCGTTAACAAAAAAATAGAATAAGCTTATAAATTATTAAGAGCAAAGGAAAAAATGAAAATTAGAGGATTTAAAAAAATCCTACAGAGAAAAGAATAAGAGAAATCCGGGGCAATATTTGCTGGGTGGTATGTGGAGGTATGTTTGTCTACGTCATAGTCAGAAGGTAGCTAACCAACCAAACAACCTTACCTGTGAAGTGAGCTATTTCCGTTCACTCATCTCTTGTTACATTTATACATACCTCGGCTAGGGTTGAGAGGTAGAGCATAAAAAATATACAACACCGTCCAAAATGAACATATTTTAACCATGATTTAAAGTTAATTAACTAGAGTGTACTAAAATGTAAAGGAACTTGCAGAAGAATCAACATCATGATTTACAAATAAGTAGAATAAGGACAGCAAATTTAATGTAGTTGAGTCAATAAAAAATATATTTATTTACTATGTTTACTTCTCCAGTATTTCCAGTTAGGTTCCCCGCCGATCGGGTTGGCCAGAGATATTACAATTTTATTTTTTATACAGTATTACTATTGTGCATATTGATAGAGACATGGCTGTATAGTTATAATATGAGTAAAGTGGCCAGGCAGAAAATAAAAATGTGTATACATAAAATAAAATAAACAAAAATTCATCCTCCCAATGTTCCGATATGGAAAATGACGAGATGATAGGTCCCGAGTTTTCGGGTGATCTTAAAGGGCCGTAAATGGCTCAAATAGCATTTTTATGGTGGGTTCTTGAAATTCATTCAAAATATAATAATCCTGGAATTGAAGTTTTGGAAAAGGCTCGCGAGCTAGCTATCCTCAAAGAAGGAATGGGCTCACCATACAAATATGTAGCTGAGGAGTCCCATGTTGCAATAAGGTGATAGTAGAGGAACACTCGGAATACACCCTGTATTTATAGGTGTAAATTTCTTTGAACGACTTCATAGCTCGTTTTTTTTTTCATTTATTTTCTCCGAGCTGCACTACGGAACCTTCGTTAATCTCAGTCACTGTCACCCCAATAACTCTCTTTTCTCAGGAATCCTCCCACCCAGGCCACTTTGCCGTGCATCTTGACAGAACTTCGCCAAAGCTGCCCGAAATTGGTGGCAATATTTCCTCAAAATAGTGATTTTTTTTATAAAATGGCCTTAAATAACCAACTACTAAAATACTAAACAAATATTAAAATTAAGGTAAAAAGTATAATTCATAAAACAATTACAAAACATTTTTGAGTCTCATCCACGTCAGAAAAAGCTGACCACCAAAAATAATAATATTATTATTAATAATAATAATATATGCAAGACAAGAAATTCCTCTTCTTCCTTTCTCACACCTCGCGTGGCACTAACGCTCTCCTAGTAGCACGCTTATGTGGCGGGTTCATGAACTACTTAGTAACTAATCACAGTGCAGCCCATAAAATAAGTTTGTAATAATTGAAAATAATCTAAATACAAAAAAAAAAGGAAAATGACTAAAGAACCAGGTACGTAATAAAACAATGCAAAAATATATATAATATTTTTTTTCCAAAGATATAAGCTACCAGGGAACCACCTTAAATAGTTAATATCCCCTCTGGTAACGTAGATTAAAACGAACGTGCTGCCAAGGCGGCCATTGATACCATCCCACAAATACACATCAAAAGGTTTTTTAATAAAATAAACTATTATAATTAAATTACGGGAGGATAAAAATAGTGATTAAAAATTAGGTAAGTGTTTATTGAAGATAATCACAACCAAATTTTCTAAATAGTGTTTGATTAAAATTTATAAAAATAGTGATTAAAAAACTAGGTAAGTGTTTATTGAAGATAATCACAACCAAATTTTCTAAATAGTGTTTGATTAAAATTAATATAGAACCATGCAATTTGTAAGTTTTGGTATTACTGAACACACAAAATAAAGAATAAGTGTGGTGAGAACAGATAAAAAAAAAGATCACTATTAGATAACGCGAACCACTAAGCCAACGGTCCCGGGTTAGATTCCTTTGTCATGGTGTTATTTTTCAATTTAAATAATAATCAAAACGTTTGGCCATTGCTTCTTTCAGTGTAAATATGCTACCAGAGCAGACCTTCACAAAGGGGCCTCTCAGTGTGACTACCCCTACAGAAGTCACGACCACAATAATTTGTTCAAGGCTCACACGTGGTTAATTCCGTCACCCTACCCGTGACCACACATAGATAACTGGAACATTTCATTAAACCCAGGTCTTAGTGAACAATGGTGACATTGTTTTATTATATCGAGAGTCTATGTTCTTCGTACTATGGCTAATGAATTGTCTAATAATGTTGGTTTGAATGAATTCCATATTGTTTGTGTAGTCAAAGCTTGGCTTTCCAGTGATTATGTAAATTAAAACTAATGTACTTTCCCCCTGATTTTAAGGCTTCTAGGTCTGATAAATGTTATGATGAAGTTGCAGGTCCGTTTGATAGCAAAGAAGAAGTTCAACTAGCATCCCTACTTCCAACCAGTAAACCTGCTGAACAACACTCATACAGGTCCAGGAATGGCTGGGAAACTGCTCGGAGCCAACAGAGTGGGGGTGATCTATAACAAGGGACTTACTGAGACCTGTACCCACTACAAGGGAACTTCTCAACCTCATTTCGTGTAACTGCAAGCTAAGTTGCACAAAGAGATGCAAATAGGAGCAGTCCGGCTCTCTGTGCTCGGCGATGTATAGAAAGTATCAAGAGTGAGAACTCCCCAAGCCAAATTTTATTAAATGAGTGATTACTAAAATATAAAAATTAAGGTTTAGAGAGTACATGGAAGTCTGGTTTTATAAATTAATATATGTTAGATCTTACAATGTTCAAATACATAATATTATCTTTTGTTCTCTACAGATAAAATCTCTTTGGTTTTAGTATGTCTCATTAAAACAAAAAAATTACACTTTACTTTATGACGTTTAACATTTAAATTTTTTATCCCACATAAATATTGTAGAGTAAATAGTGTTTGATGTTTTACGAAAAATTGTTTTTGGCACTTAGTAGTTTTTTTATAACGGTAATCGTTCTGACGTTATGGTCTAAAAAACAAAATTTGGTTACTATTTTCCAAAATGGCAGCTGGAGTGCAGCCTGGATTTATGGGGACTTCTAATAGCTTCATAAGCAGGGCTCAATTAACAACTGTACTTAGTCTGCACTTCCTTATAATATATTCATTTGATTTTCCTAAAACTCTTGGAATATTAGACCAGATATCAAACTTTAGTACAAATATCAATCACAGGTATAACATTAATAATAATTGTTTTCCTACTGATGACTGTATTATTCATTTTTAGATATCTCCCATCGTGGTTGAATAGTGTTCACGTTTATCGAATCTCAAAACTATTACTCTAGAACTCCATTTAAGTATTGTATTTAATTCTTTGTCATTTAAAAAAAATTTAAACAAATAAAACATCATTTGTTATTTAATATGCTGATTTGGTATGTTATTATTTAAATAAAACTTGAAAATGCGAAAAAACAAAATGATTTTAAAAATTCTAACAAGGGTGCCATTAGATTCTAATCCTCTTTCCAGGGGTACAGCGAGCTTATAACGGTAGTTAATCCCTGAATTACGGCCAAATAAGGACGCGTCAACTCTGATATGGGTGTTCAATGAATATTACTTAATAATTCCCTACACATATTTGCTAACATCGTACAATTTCAATATAACACTCACATATGTTTGTTTGATGCTTCCATTACTATGTAATTAACAATATTCAATTTCAAATATATTCCCAATGTTAGTTAACATATTTATGATAATCTACGACTCGTCGTAGAATAAGGGCGTCAAAACTTAGAAACTATAATATAAGAAAAATAAATGGTACGGAACTCCACACGGGCGTTCTCGCTCTATTGTTTAAAAATTGAGATATCTACTCAAAACTCGTAATATATGTGAAACTAAATAATGTACACTACCAAACCCAAACATAAATTGCACTATACTATTGTAAAAAAAAATTGAGTCCCGGTTTTAAATGTTATGATTTTATTTTTAGAGAACTAATGTCCTCCATTGCATGTTTGGACCAATAAAAAAGATCGATATTGGGTCCACAAGGGTCAACACTTCGTAATAAAATGTCAACTTCCGGTTAGAATTTTCGACATTTTATTAAGTGTTGAACATCTTCAGGTCTTCGCATTTCTATTAAATTCCTCCTTTATAAATTTTGACCAATGAAAAATGTAAATATTAACGATTGAGTACAAAATGGATATATATCATTGCTGTACAAACATTTCTCCTAAGAAGTTTTAGGAAAAATAACATACTTTTTTTAGATATTTATATTTAATTACTTTATGGCATTGGAGAATTATTGCGTTAAAACTTAAGTAGTATCTCTTTACAAATATAGCTCACAAAATTGTATTAATATATTAGCCGATATCTAAGAAATTGTTGTTTTTATAAAAATTTATTTCATATAAAAGATTTTTTATTTTTAATAGTACTACAATTTTGCAATGATAAGTTAGTTATTTAGTATTCCAAATAGTTGCTGAGATACGGAAATTTCAGCTAATGTAAATTATTGTAAAGGTCATTTTCATGGGAAATGAAAGTAACCAGTTTATTTTATATCTTGATCATATCTTGATCAACGCCTAGATACGAATTTTAATCAAAATCATTAGAGCCGATTTTGATAAATTCTATTTTTTTATCTTTTCACCCTTTATTAAACTACTCTTAATTTTAATTTAAAACAGACACACATAGGGCATTGCAAAGGCCCCTTTTTAGTGTTCGGGGGGTTATGAGACTTTGCCATCAATAAACATTTCAGGATATATTTTTTTACGGTCGCAATTTCTTACCTTCAGTTTAAAAAAAAAATATATATATATATTTGCGTATAGCTTAAAAGTTGTTTGTTTAATAAAAATATACTTTGAATAATAATAATATTTGGCACCGCGTCTTAGTACCCGTTCGGGTTATACGCTTTAAGTACTAACTACGCTAATGGATTAGGAATTGGGGAGGGTAAATTAGAGGAAGTGAACCCGCATTTGCGTGGAGGGAGAGTGAAAACTCTTTAGGAAAACCACTCCCAGTTCACCCGACAGAGACTCGAACCTTGATCTCCCCGTCCTCAGCGGTCGAGCTCAACTCGACAAGTGCATTAGCCAACTACGCCACTGAGGCGAGTTACTTTGAATAAGATAATTGTATTATAAATAGATCTACATATTTGTAAGTTAAAGTAATTTAATATCTCAAATAGTCTTGGAGATATGATAAAAAAAACTAGATGATATAAGCATATAAAATGAGCCCTTAAATTCATTTTGCCAAAATATTCGGTGTAGCCATTTTGTTTGGAATTTTTATAAATGTTTTGAAATGAAATTTAATCAAAATCGTTAGAGCCGATTTTGAAAAAAAATCGCATTTTTCTCTTTTTACCTTTCAGTAAACTAGCCTTAACTCTAGGGATGGATATTCAATTCCAAAAAACCACCGTGGCAACCCTAGATACCAAGCTTTAGCCTGATTGGTAAAATAATTTAGGCTCTAGAGGAAGGTACAGACAGACAGACGGAAATTCAAAAAACACTTTTTCAGATTCGGGTGGTCATGAGACGAGATTCATAAAAGTATGGAGTTTTTTTTATGATCATAATACTTTCCATATCTGTAAGAAAGCGAGAAAGTAAAAATTTATTTAAGAATTGAAAAAGAAAGAGTGTATTTCAAGTGGTTACAACACGAATTAATCCAGGGAACTATTGAATGTGATGCAGCTGTTATTTCTAATTTGTTGTGCCCTACGCCCTACTACCCATTCAGGATACAGGCATATTTACAATTATTGGATAGAGTTAAGTAGGCCTAGGGTATAGGTAGGTATTATTTGCTCAGGCATAACTGTTGTATTTCTAGCGGTTCTAACATTTCTGAGCCACTTGGACTCTTTGCTCAGAAATAGGTATTGTAATTCTAGCAATTCTAACATGACGAAGCCACTTGCACTATTGGCTCATACATTGCGAGCAAGTTCTTTTATATCTGAAAAACCAATCATTAGTGAGCTTTTGGGATTTGGTACTAGTGAAAACTCTCCATTATGCATGATTCCTGTTTCCCTTGTAACTCATTAAATATATATCTCATTTAGGCTAAAATATTTTATAGTTCTACAATACAACATCCAAGCAATCTGAACCTGTTATTTTATCTTTATTTAAAATGTACTTTTTTTTGACATACGCTCTTGAATTTGGTTGTGTTTGTTGGTATGATTAAAGTGGGTGTTTCGACCCTGATTGAATTTAATAAAATTATTTTTCCAGTTAACCTCCATACAAATTCATATACATATGTTCTCCAAATTCTACCTTCCTTCTTACAGCTTTAGTATTATCAATTTGCTGATAGCCTGGATGGTTAGTAAGATGCAAAACACGAATTTATAGTTGAGGTAAATAACATAATTAGGTTTCTATAAAAATCATAAAATTAACTTAGATATTGTTTAATATGTCTCTTGTGTGTTTCTTCAGTGGTTCTCTATAGTTTTGAAGCATGAGCTCTTAACTTACATTATGAAAACCTATTTAAGTTGTTAGAAAGAAAGGTACCTAGGAATATCCATTATAAGGTCCAAAATGGATGACACTACTGTGGAATGGAGGAGGTTATATAATGATGAGCTACATACCCTGTACTCATCACAAGACATTTTTAGGCTAATCAAATCTCGTAGATTACGGTGGGCAGGACATGCAGTGTGAATAGAAGAATATAGAACCTTGTTTAGGGTATTGACTGGCAAACACAATTTGAAGAGATCATTGAAGAGACCTAGACTCAAATGGAAGGATAACATTAGGATAGACCTATAATAGAGAGATTGTAATAAGGTGGACTGGATATAACTAGCTCAAGATAAGGATAGGGTGTAATGAGGTAAACTTAATATAACTATCTTAAGATAGGGATAGGGTGTAGTGAGGTAAACTGGATATAGCTATCTCAAGATAGGGATAGGGTGTAATGAGGTAAACTGGATATAGCTATCTTAAGATAGGGATAGCGTGTAATGAGGTAGACTGGATATAGCTATCTCAAGATAAGGATAGGGTGTAATGAGGTAAACTGGATATAGCTATCTCAAGATAGGGATAGGGTGTAATGAGGTAAACTGGATATTGCTATCTCAAGATAGAGATAGGGTGTAATTAGGTGGAATGGATAGAACTAGCTCAAGATAGGGATAGGGTGCAATGAGGTAGACTGGATATAGGTATCTCAAGATATGGATAAGGTGTAATGAGGGGTAGGGATATAACTAGCTCAAGATAGGGTTAATAATGTGGACTGTATATAACTGGCTCAAGATAGGGTATAATGAGGTGGTCTGTATAGAACTAGCTCAAGATAGGAATAGGGTGTAGTGAGGTAGACTGGATATATCTATCTCAAGATAAGGGTAAGGTGTAATGAGGGTTACTGGATATAATTAGCACGAGATAGGGTGTAATGAAGTGGACTGTATATAACTGGCTCAAGATAGGGTGTAATGAGGTGGTCTCTATAGAACTAGCTCAAGATAACGATAGGGTGTAATGAGGTAGACTGGATAGAACTAGCTCAAGATAAGGATAAGGTGTAATGGATATAGCTAGCACAAGATAAGGATAAGGTGTAATGGATATAACTAGCACAAGATAGGAAAAGGTGGCGTACTTTTGTAAGTGTGGCAATGAACTTTCGATTTCCTAAAGACATTTAGTGAGCTAGTAATATAAAAATAATAATAATAATTATTATTATTATTAGCACCACGTCTTACTACCCGTTTCGGTTTTACACGCTAAGCTAATGTGTAATGGTAGGGTGATAGTGAGATTAAATGGAGGACTTGCAGTTTAACCTGTAATCCGAACCATGGTGGAGGCCTGGCACTTCACACATTCACAAGTTGTGATTAATACACGTCTTGTCAGAGTTGAATGAAGGGTTTGAAATTAAGATAAATCTGTGCCGGGACCAAGGATTGAACCCCCGACCTCCAGCACAGAAGTCCGACACCTTACCCCTAGACCCCCAGGTCATCGATGAGTTAGTAATAACTTGAATGTTATATAGAAAATCAAAATGATCAACCAATAATAATAGACCATTTGCTTCAAGTGTTATGTTTAGAACTAAATGCTGTACTATAATAGAATCAAATGTTATTTAAGTAAATGATAAAATATTACTCTTAGGATTAAATTGTAGATAAAAAATATGTAATAACACATTTCTTTAGTAGGAGGTGGAACAAAAGGCAATTTCCGGTGTTGTTTTCCACCAGAAATATTTCACGATAAATAAACTGCTACGTTCGTTTTATACTGGCTGTGGTGAAAACCTTATCGTCCACTTCTCTTTCTCTTTGAGTTCAAACTTTAACCTTTCTATTTCGAGAAGCACGCTCCAGTGATTCTGATAGAAAACACAGCAAAGCGGTTAATTCATCACCAGCAGAGAAACTTAACTGAGAAAATCACCTAAATCATGCCAGGATCAATCTTATGATATAATTACATTTTATTAACCTGATAGAAATTTATTTATTTTTATATTTCTTTCATTTAGGAATGTTGACTAAATTTCCAGCTCTTCTTGTCTGTTTTTCCAGTGGTAGGGAGGTCCGGATTTTAATCCTGGTCGGGTGTACTAAAGGTGGTTTCTCCTCAATAGTTGCAATACTTGCAAATGCAGGTATATTTCCTCTAATTCTGCATTCCTCATATATACCGTACTAACGTGGTAAAACCTCGTATAGCCCAGATGAGTAGTAAGATGAGATGGAAAAGATATTATAATTTAACAATCTATTAACTAAAGGCGTAGTTTTGGACTAAATAAAATAATTAAAAATAGCGGCGAATAATTAATATCAATCTTGTCTTAATCCAATATCCTCGGAACAAGAGGATCAAAGTTTGAACCCTGGTTTCTTATATAAAGGTGTTTTTTCCTAAATGTCCTCTTTATACGCAAATGTGGGTACAGTTAATCTACAAATTTACCTTCCCATCCCCTTTACACCAGTATGAGTATGCGGCTAGCTCGGGCGGGTAGTAAGACTCAGAGCTTGTGATAGACAAAACATTTATTTAGAATGTTTCTCGAGTTCATTCTCTATTGTTGCTTCGATCAACAATATCATTGTTGTTATTACTAGTTTTATGTGAGTGATAACACAGTTGAAGGTTAGTACCAAAATAGACGGCTATTAAGGACACCTACAAACTACTCGTGTACTACACCTCTTTACTTTATCACGATCCCTCGGAGAAAGTGAGTATTGTGATCGTTAATAATAAATGTAATTTAAAATGTTGCTGGATTCTATGTTTAATGACCCCCAGAATCTGTAAAAGTATTGTTAGGGATGCCGTGTGTCTGTATCTTGGTTTAAATTTGAAACTATTATACCGATCGGGCCAAAACTTTGTATATAGGTTTTCCATTACGTTCCCAAGAGTATTTTTTGGAATTACATATCAAACTCTAAAATTAAGGGTTATTTACCTAAGGGCGAATAGACAAAAGATACATTTTTTTTTCGAAATTGGCTATAACAATAATTTTTTTAAAATTTGTATATAAGCTCTGATTAATATTGTAAACAAAATTGCATCTTATTTTTCCATGAAAATGGTATTAGAGGGTACTTTAATTAGCAGATATCTCATATTTTGATTATATCTTTTAAACTCGTTGAGATAATAAATAATTTGTAATTAAAAAATTAAGACTATTAAAAATAGAAAATCTGTACTTAAAATGTATTGGTATAAAACCAATATATTTCTATATAAAATAAAATATTGTAACAAGATTATTGCTCGATTGTGTGTACCGCAACACGTGCGACTTTTATTGCCCTCCTTCTCTCACGCCATCCTTGTCTGACAGGTAGTTGAGCGAACCTGATTGTCAAAGGGCGCATAGAGCGACAGAGGGGAGTTTTCTTGGAAGAGAAATTACACATATAGAAGTGTCTGGGTTCACTTTCCTCAAACCAGGTAGTGTATTCTTGAAATGAAGATTTATAGACTGTTTCCCTAGATATACTTGGTCGGTGTTAGCCAGAGGTCCCTCAGTTCTTGGTTCCCAACCAGGGGAATCCAGGAGAGGATCAACATGTTTGATGTTCGTGCAGGAACCAAGGTCAGGGTTACGTGAGTGTCCTGGACAGTGAGTGTAAATTGTAGCGTGAACAACCATTACAAGAAACTGATATTTGGATATTTAACAAGCTATTTAGTATTTTTGTCAATAAGCTTTTTACATAATTTAGTGTTATTCTATCTATCAAGTTTTCATTTATTTATTAATTTACAAACAATTGCTTTTATTACTTAATTCATTAAACTGTTTGGTTATAATTATCTTAATGTAATTCTCTTTTATGTGTTTTCATTTATTTATTCATTTACAGAAAATTAATTTGCTTATTTATTTCGATGAACTATTTGGATATAACTATCTCAGTGTAATTCTATTATATGTGTTTTTGTTTGTTTATTAATTTACCTATAATTTTTGTATTATTTATGGAGTGAACCTGTTTAGTTATCATTATTTTCATGTAATTCTATTCTACGTGTTTTCATTTGTTTATTAATTTGGATAAAATTACTTTTGTTATGAAATTCAGTGAACTCTGTGGTTATAATTAATTCAAAGTAATTATCTTTATTGTCTTTTCGTTTGTTTAATAGTTTATGGACAATTACTTTTATTATTTATTTCAGTGAATTGTTTAGCTGTAATTAGTTCAGTGCATGCTTTTGAGCTGTGTTTCAAATAATTGATACCTTGAGTGATCCGTGCGTATTTTAATTAGAGTTTAGTCAGCAGCTTACCCTAATATCCTCAAAATAACTCGATGTCCACACGGTGAAGTGCGAATGGCCCGCGGACAGTCATGTCACGCAATTTCATTTTCACTTTCCTAGTACCTTATAGGTAAAGAAATATTGTGATCGACAAAAAATATAACTTGAAACTTTGAAGCATATCGATATTTTATGACTCCCCAAATACGAAAAAGTGTTTTTGCAATGACGCCCGTCCGTCTATTTTGTGAAAATAAATCACTATTTACTATTTGTATAGATAATTTCTTTTGTCATCGTCGATATACAAATATTCAATAAGGGTGATTTAATATAAAAATGGCTCAAAACTGTTAATAATAAACAAAAAAATTAATAAAATTGAATAAAGTTTTTTTTACTGGTGAAAAAAACCCAACAAACAAATTATATAAATATGAAACCGGTTCGTCAATAGCAATGCTCAACACACGCTCCTAATCTCTAGACTCCTGGGATTAAATCTAAGATGGAATGACAACCTCTCAACAAACTACTGGGCTTTTGGTAACACCTCACGTACAATCTACAAGTTTCAACCTCTAAAACATACATAGGATAAACAACCTCAGCAATACATATACATACATTACCTTAGAATTAAACAATGTACAAACTTAAACTATTGATAAAATATATAAACATAGTACTGTCTTATATCTCGTAATAGCTAAAATGATTTTAAAATTAAAATACCCTAGGAAACTTACATATATAAACTAAGTTTATGTATATGTTAACTTTATATATTTGAAAAGTTTTTGTTAGTATGAACAGTTTCCCTTCCATACGAAAAAAAATATGAATAATTAAAATTGAAATCGGATTACAAATTCACAAAAAACTTAAGATGATGTAATAAAAGGTATTTGTTAAAAATTTCCGTTACAACTTAGATTTATGTATCCAAATGCTTACCAAGCGTGCCGACTCTCTTTACTCTTTATTCAACATGGGAACTTTATTGATTTTTCAAACATTTCTTCGTATTTGTATCACAAGTCGCAGAATTTTTCTGCCGATTAAAATGACGCGGAAGCAAGATGACGAGAGATATTTTTTTTCAAAACCATAGAGGTCACTTCCGCCTCTCGTAGTTCCAATAATCTTAGACCAAAGAAAGAAGAAATTATTTTTTCAGATGAAAGTTTAGACTGAGTAGAATGTAAAAGCAAAAAAAAAAAAGTTTTTAGCAGAGGATGAATGGAACAAGGTCCGAAAAAAAATAAGGAAAATCACTTTAAAAAAATATTCTTTGGTAGCTAGCTAGCATCACTGTGTGCTCCCATTTGCACAAATTTAATAATAACATATTATTAAGTCTTAGCATCATTGTTGATAGATACGAACTTAAAGAGGGAGAAAATCCGTTGTGTCACAATATTTACCTTGGAGTAGGGCCTAAGCTATTTTATCGATTAGGCTAAAACTTGGTATCGATTGTTATAGGGTTGCCACGAGAATATTTTAGTTTTAACGCAATAATTCTCTAAGGTCATGGAGTAAGTTAATAAGTAGGTATCTCAAAAAGCTTATATTCTCTTTTCTTCAACCTCTTAGGGGAAATGTTTGTACAGCAATGATCTATCTCTATCATTTTAGAATCAATAGTCAATATTTACATTTATTTAATAGACAAACTTTATAAATGAGGAATTTAATAGACATGTGACAACCATAAGATATGCAACCCCTAATAAAATTTTGAAAATTTGTACTGGAAGTCAAAATTTTGAAAATTTGTACTGGAAGTCAAAATTTTAATACGAAGTGTTGACCCTCATGGAACCAATATTGATTTTTTTATTGACCCAAATATACAAATGAGGACTAAAATTCTTTAAAAAAAAGATTATAAAATTTAAAACTGTGAGCCAAAAATATGTTAAGTACTATAGGGAAATTTTTGCTCGGGTTTTCTAGTGTAAGTAGTGTCCCCGGTCGGATATCACACTCACGTGATAGGTGGAAATTGATCACGTGACCATGCCTCCTCGCTCTCTGATTGGCTTCTATAATTATCCCGTGTCCTTGAACATGCCCATGCATGTCGATTAGGTGCGTTGGAGAGAAAATGCGTGTAAACATCGTGTTGCTACGCAGTTATCCTGAAGGTAGACTTCCCCGCCACGTCACGAACCAAGCCTCAAGACATGTTGATTGCTAATTGCTAATTGATTATTGGCCTTAGTATCCCATTCTGACCTTGACGGTCTATATTTGTTATCGTAATCATTTGACGTGAGAAATTCGTAAACAGCCTTGTGGGCATCCTTGTTGAGTAAACATCGTTGTAGACCGTTGGGTAATATTTGAGTATGAAAAAGCTATAGTCCATTTTCGCTATGGAACCCAGCTTCCGCATACCACCAACCCCGACACCTGCAGCCCCCCACACATATCGATTATTGATTATTGCTAATTGACTATCGATGATTTATTATCGGCGCACGGGGGGAGTGAATAAGCGTCCACCCCCAGACATGTTGATTCTTGATGTGTGATAATTAATTATTAATGTGTGCTAATTGATTATTGATTAATAATGTGTGCTGGGGAGGGACAAACAACATCCCTGGCGAGAACTAACTACATCCCTTCATATCAAAACACGGTATTGTTGTGTGCTAATTGATTATTAATGTGTGCCAATTGATTATTGATTATTAATGTGTGATATTTGATTATTAATGTGTGCTGGGGGATAGACAAGCTACATCCCTGGCGAGAACTAACTACATCCCTTCATATCAAAAAAACAGTCTATATTTTTTTTAATGTTCGGAACCCCCGGTTCCCCTACCTAGTATAAACACTCACATCCTTGCTGTACGTTGGAGCCCCCTCGATTATTGGTTTACGGCGCGGTTTCTAGCGTATACTTCCAGCCCCCGCTAACGGGTCAAAACACTTTTCCCTCTTCAGCTAACGGGTCAAAACACCCCTCCCCCTTAAACCCATCCCGATTATTGATGATTTCTTATTGAGAAGGTCTATAGCGTAGACAGTGAATAAAACACAGATACTACAAATATAACCCTGTAATACCACCCACCCCGAAGCCTTCCCACCACGTCCCAGACATGTTGATTAATAATTGTTAACTAATTGTCGATGATAGACTTCCCTTCCCCCCTAAGCAGTACTGATTTGCTAATGGTTCAAAACACTTTCCCTCTTCCGCTAACGGGTCAAGGCCCATGCCTGTTTCCCCGCCACGTCCCAGACATACCGATTATTAATGATTAATTGTCGATTATCGATGATTGAGAAAGTTGTAAGAGTGTGTGTTTGCAAGCAAGCTTTGTCCGCTCCACGTTGATGATTGCGCGCATGAAAAATCACCCCCAACCGATATTCGAACCCAGGCATGTTGATTGCTAATTGCTAATTAATTGTCAATGATAAAATTCCCACCTCCGCTAAGGGTCAAAACACTTTTCCCTCTTCCGCTAACGGGTTGTGACTTCACCCTCCCCTTCTCCCCCTACAACCGCATCCCAGGTCAAACA
>CABFOW010009123.1:0-15125 GCA_902141385.1 Timema californicum | reverse complement strand
AATTACTCTAATGGATTAGGAATTGGGAAGGTTGAATTAGAGGATGTGAACCCGCATTTGCGTGGAGGGAGAGTGGAAAACCCCTTAGGAAAAACCACCCCCAGTTGACCCGACCGAGATTCGAACCTCGATCTCCCCGTCCTCAGCAATCGAGCAGCTCAACACGACTAGCGCGTTAGCCAACTACGCCACCGAGGCGGGTTATACTAATATTATTATAATAGCAATCAATGATAATATTAACCATCTAAGGGTGATTATATTTATATTAGTAATATCCCTGCTATACAGATTAAGTTAGTAAATCTGACGAGATAAAGGAACATGTAAACATACATGTAATACAGAATAAAGAGAGCAGAGGGAGAGAGAGGTCAAGAATAGGATATCAGAGGGAGAGAGAGAGGTCAAGAATAGGATACCAGAGGGAGAGAGGAATAGGGGATGGCCAGACAAAAACAAGTAGAGAAATCGTTGTAGCTTGATGAATGTTCACCCTAGGCTTTCTCAGCTCTAATACCCGTTTATTGGGTCAGAGAACGTTGGTGAGGTGAACGAGGGGGTAGTAAGCCTTCTCTGATTGCAAGGTTACACGTGCACCTGACAGATTGCCAATACCCGGCCTAGAGCAACAAGGATCTAGTGGGGCCCACATCCTCGCGTGAGACTCTGGCTCGTCTTGCTTGGACTCTGGTGGGACTGAGGAGAAGTTGAGGTAGGAGTCAAGGTAGGAGTCAAGCTAGAAGTCAGGGTAGGAGTCAGGCTAGGAGTCAAGTGTAGGAGTCAGGGTAGGAGTCAAGGTAGGAGTCAGGGTAGGAGCCAAGGTAGGAGTCAGGGTAGGAGTCAGGGTAGGAGTCAGGGTATGAGTCAGGGTATGAGTCAAGGTAGGAGTCCGGCTAGGAGTCAAGGTAGGAGTTAAGCTAGAAGTCAGGGTAGGAGTCAGGCTAGGAGTCAAGGTAAGAGTCAGGTTAGGAGCCAAGGTAGGAGTCAGGGTAGGAGTCAAGGTAGGAGTCAGGGTAGGAGTCAGGGTAGGAGTCAGGGTAGGAGTCAGGGTAGGAGTCAAGGTAGGAGTCAAGGTAGTGTAGTAATAAGTCCTCAAATTGAATCAACATAAACCTTAGATTATCTGGGGCTTAGGGTAACCCTAATATATATAAGCATCAACACTATAATAAACAAAAAAAATCTTTGGGGTGTCGTCTGGGGGATTATAAATCTGCAAGGAACTATTTTTTCCAGACTGAAATGATCTCCTTCCCCTCTCTACACATACTTGCCAGGCGCTGCGAATCTCCACGGCTCGTCCAGGGTACTGTCCGGAAAGGTAACCAGAAGGATCTTCGCCGAAAATATATAAACCAGGGAAAAGGGGGTTTTGCTCATCGAGTCCTACGCCGTGAAAAAAATGCATACATAAAAAATACCTTTCATAACAAAATATTTCCGGGGAATAGTATTTTATAGGTTACGACCTAGATCTTTATTATAGAAAAAAAAATCCTTGACCTGCCTACCAGACGTCATGGTTAAGTTATAATGCTACCCATTACAAATTATTATATATATATATATATATGATTTTGACGTGTCTTCTAAGTGATTTAACTCTGGAATAGTTGATTAAAGAAAAAAAAATTATAGATGAGGTAAGGTAGAGAGAAGAAAGATGGTATCTTATCTTGTTTTATTTTAAAATTTTCCCCACACTGTGACGTCACATAATCTAGGACAGCTGGTGTCAACAGGAATTCACTTCGTTTCTTCCCCAAGCAAGTCAATTCTAGGGTTAAAATAGGGGTGTGAAGTTTTACAACTTATCTGTAATGAGTATGAACTAACATAATGTTGTAGTTTGGTATATTAATCAGGTACTCACGCGCTTTCAAGACGTTCAACACGCCTTATTAAGCTATGTGTTTTAGTACTGAATTAATAAATATTTACATATGTGTTGGACGTTTAGTAGATCTGATAATTTTCATAATATAAGACTAATTGTAGTAATGAAATTATGCAGTACAATCATTTTCGACACGAAAATAGTTTAAAATATAATTTCCTTTAAATTATGTGTCTACAAGCGAGAGATAAATTAAATGACAAGTCATAATAATGTCATACCTTGTATGTGATAACGCGGACTAAATGACAAGCCCGTTTAGTCAGGTTATATAGGGAGTGAAAGGTACAATTTAGAGGAAATACACCAACATTTACATGAAAGGAGTGTGGTGAGACATTTAAGAAAAAAAAATCCTCAATCCTAGTTAGTATTCGAACCATTGACTTCAAGTGAATGGCAAACCAGAATAAATGAGCTTACAATTAGACCAGGTGCTACTGGTAGAAATGTAGATAGAAGTAGATGGCTACTAAGTTACGTTCTAAAAACCAACTCGAGGTTATTTACAAATAAATAAATATAGCCACCACAAATTATCATTTAATTTAATATAGTTTTTTGTTAACTATT
The DNA here is from genome assembly GCA_902141385.1 of Timema californicum. Lineage (NCBI taxonomy): Eukaryota > Metazoa > Arthropoda > Insecta > Phasmatodea > Timematidae > Timema > Timema californicum. The sequence continues at coordinate 12,652 of CABFOW010009123.1, read as the reverse complement.
TATCTAAATGGCTTACCGTAACTGAAATATAACATTACAAATGTTTAATTTGGAGCCACGCCTGTAGCTAAATATTATTATTAGCACCGCGTCTTACTACCTGTTCGGGTTATACGCCCTTACGCTAATGTGTAATGGTAGGGTGATTGTTAGATGAAATGGAGGACCTACAGTTTAACGTGGATCGGTGGAGGCCTGGCATTCCTCACATTCACAAGATGTCTTGTCAGAGGTGAAGGAAGGGTTCGGTAATCAGATAAATCTATGGCGGGACCGAGGATTGAACTCCGGCCGCCAGCACAGAAGTCTGACACCTTACCCCTAGATCGACAGGTCACCAAGTGTAGTTAAATAATTTCAAATCTTCCAGTAATTGTTTTAACAAATCAAGGAATATTTGCAAAGAAAGTTTTATTTTTAAAACTAGTTAGTAGGGTTTCAACATTATTTTTAACGTGAAATATTTAAACGCAAAAGAATGTCGTCAATTTTTTTTAAATATATATAAATAGTATCATAGGAGTGTTTTACATGATTAATTGCAATGTATTACTGATTTCAGAGAAAAATTCCTTTATAGGTAGCTTTCATACGCCTATTATAGTATTGCAGTATTTTGACGTAGTAAATAGCAGGGGTGTAAAAAGGTGATGTCTCATATATTATGCGCAGTACTATTCTCATTGTACAAGGTACAGGGTAAGGGCCGACTATGGTTCTTTTCATTTTACCTTTGAATGCTTCTAGATTGAATCACATCACTGGAATAGGTAGGTATGGACAAATGTCCATATACAGTTAACTTCTCCATACTTATGTAAAGTGGTCAGGGTTTTAGGCCCTTAGCTCTCAACTTTCATTTATAAAATGATATTAGTTTTTCCTTTAGTTTACATATTAATACACTCAAGCTACTGAGAGTACTAAACTGATAAATACATTGTTCTTTTCCNTCAAGCTACTGAGAGTACTAAACTGATAAATACATTGTTCTTTTCCAGATTTTCACTTATCGACACGTGTAGAGTCTCGAGATGGGAGAAAGTAGAGGTAGCCCAGGTGGCTAAATAGCTATCTTTAGCTATGTATTAATTATTTCATGTTACTAAATTAAAATATCATCGGTAATAATATGTAAAAGATTTATTATAATAAAACTTCTATTTCAAAGGCTACGATAAACAACATCTTTTTAAATCGACTGTATACCTCTACCCCCACCATTATGCCGACATAACCCCGAGATGTTCTACCGGAACTGACTGCCGTGGACGAGACAACGTAAGAAGAGGTTGATCATCAAAAAAAGCTGACCGGAGAAGGTGACTGGTTACAAAAATGGCGCCCAACGTGGGGCTAGAAGTGCTGATGACAACACGACCAGGGTGACTAGGTACAAAAATGGCGCCATAACGTGGGGCTGGTAACCAAAGCTGACCACATGCAGACCACCAGGACGACTGGTTACACTTAATTATGCCGGAAAAACTTGTACTCAAAATTGTGTGTGCACTATTATAAAATACTTGAAACAATACATCCTACGAAAGCAATGAGCTATTCTTTCCATCCGTGCTTTGAGAATATGTAGGGACTATTGTTAAAACAAACATATTTTAAAAAAAGGCGTGATATCGAATATATTACAGTCTTAAATGAAACTTTGAACCAATCGTCCATATTATTTAAATATAAATAAAGCTTACAATTCCCATTTTTAATTTTTTTGTAAGAAAAGTAAACCATTTTTGAATTTGGTAATTTTAGAGGACTTTATTCTCTTTGGTGCGTGTGCTTTTATTTCGACTTTACAAGCACCGCCATATTTACATACATACGGTCGGATTAAGGAGGGTAGGGGTGGAAAACAGAGGAGTTGAGCCCGCATCTGCGGGGATGATAGATATAAAACCATTTAGGAACAAGACTCAATAAACATAGCCTGGGTTTTAAGACACTGAGTGCTTGCCAGGACGTGTGATCTGTGGACCATAACAAGAGAAGCTGAGAGCACTAGAATAAGCACCGCGTTCTTTGTACAGAGGTCGGGGGGGTAATATCCTGCCCACAGTTGAAATTTAGCATGACAAGTCTAGTCAATATAAATGTCGGTACCAGACTATTCCAGCGGGAACAGTTCAATATTTAAGTGTCAAGTAAATTTTATATTCCTACTAGCCTGTGTATCCGTCCTTCGCATGGGGGATATTTACAATAGCTTTGTTATTTTCAGTATATTAAATAAACCACAGGGAACAGTAACCAGATATTAGATTATATATATGTGTTAATTCCATATTGCTTTAGAATGTGATACAAAACGCGAAATTAGGCTGACTGATACACAATGTCCAAATAGAGATATAATCTGAACAGGTTATAAAAGCTGACATTTGTTTGAATATTAATTTCTCCATGCACAATAATTTGAACTCTTGCCCATTGGTTCTAATAAAATAGAAAGATGGGCGTCACAGCCTAAATAATTGGTTGTTTAAAGAGTTAAAACAAATTAGAGGTACACAGTAGACCCTCACAGTCTACAATTTAGAAAAAGAATCATAAAACTTATATTGTAAACGTTTCTCGCCTAATTATATCCAGTATTTTGAATAGTAAAGCTACGAATGAAATAAAGGAATTAAAAGAAGAAAATTAACATAAAAACTAATCTATTCCTTTGGAAGGTAGAAGAAAATGAAAACTAATCTATTTCTTTAGAAAGTAGAAGAAAATGGCTTATGGTGGACAGGATGCAGTCTGATATTATCACCATGCTTTCACGAGTCTTTCCGGCAGCATGGCGGCTTGAAAGATGTCTTGGCCGTTGCAAGCACGAGATGGAAAATAACTTTAGTATCGCCAGTCGACGCGTCAACCCTAAGGCGCTGATTCCCTAGCGGCTCTTCTGGGGAACACTCTCTCCTCTACACCCCCCTCGACCCCTCTTCCGTATAGTCGATCCCACCATTAGGTTCGTTCCCGAGTTAGACAAAGAGTATAAAACATGGGAACCCGTGTGCCACATAACTGCACTTCTTTGTAAAATCTCGTCGAAGGAAGAACTTCTGAACTAATATCTAGCACCACTAATATTGGTGGTCACAATGGATAAGGAGTCAGACTCACAGCTGTGTCTCAGAAAAAGCCTCATCAGATCCGATTGAGTATCACATTATATCTTCGACTTTGAATACTATGTCCCAACCTAGGTTGTTCTGTTGAAAGAATGTTGGTATGTGTCCTTCAATCACTAGCTGAAGCTATGATCTATAATTATGTTGTATGTCCTTCAGACACTAGCTGAAGCTATGATCTATAATTATGTTGTATATCCTTTAGACATGTTTTAACTAGCCAAAGTAACTAAATGGTTAATACCTACCGTCAGACAGTCTGGCTATATTTTTATTATGTTCATTTGATAGATTGAATACGTGGGCTTTGAGCTCTCTATATAAGGAGGACCAGGTGGTCAAGTTTGTCTAATCCATGTATTCATTTAAATATTTTGAATGTTTTTGGCACAGTTATGTTTCATAACGCCCTAAATGGCATGTTCACATGTTCCTTATTTGTATGTCTACAAGAAGTTTGTTTACGCCTTTTGTCTAGGACCTAGCTAGGTCAGTGTCACACTACATTCCTTTTGCCTAGGACCTAGTTAGGTCAGTGTCACACTACATTCCTTTTGTCTAGGACCTAGTTAGGTCCGTGTTACACTACATACCTTTTGTCTAGGACCTAGTTAGGTCAGTGTCACACTACATTCCTTTTGTCTAGGACCAAGTTAGGTCAGTGTCGCACTACATTCCTTTTGTCTAGGACCTAGTTAGGCCAGTGTCACACTACATTCCTTTTGTCTAGGACCTAGTTAGGCCAGTGTCACACTACATTCATTTTGTCTAGGACCTAGCTAGGTCAGTGTCACACTACATTCATTTTGTCTACGACCTAGCTAGGTCAGTGTCACACTACATTCATTTTGTCTAGGACCTAGTTAGGCCAGTGTCACACTACATTCCTTTTGTCTAGGACCTAGTAAGGTCAGTGTCACAATACATTCCTTTTGTCTAGAACCTAGTTAGGCCTTTGTCCCACTACATTCCTTTTGTCTAGGACCTAGTTAGGCCAGTGACACACTACATTCATTTTGTCTACGACCTAGTTAGGTCAGTGTCACACTAAATTCCTTTTTTCTAGGACCTAGTTAGGCCAGTGACACACTTCATTCATTTTGTCTAGGACCTAGTTAGGTCAGTGTCACACTACATTCCTTTTGTCTAGGACCTAGTAAGGTCAGTGTCATACTACATTCCTTTTTTCTAGGACCTGGCTAGGTCAGTGTCACACTACATTCCTTTTGAGTAGAACCTAGTTAGGTCAGTGTCACACTACATTCTTTTTGTCTAGGACCTAGTAAGGTCAGTGTCACACTACATTCCTTTTGTCTAGGACCAAGTTAGGTCAGTGTCACACTACATTCCTTTTGTCTAGGACCTAGTAAGGTCAGTGTCACACTACATTCCTTTTGTCTAGGACCTAGTTAGGTCAGTCTCACACTACATTCCTTTTGTCTAGGACCTAGTTAAGTCAGTGTCACACTACATTCCTTTTGTATATGACCTAGTTAGGCCAGTGTCACACTACATTCCTTTTGTCTAGGACCTAGTTTGGTCAGTGTCACACTACATTTCTTTTGTGTATGACCTAGTTAGGCCAGTGTTACACTACATTCCTTTTGTCTAGGACCTAGTTAGGCTAGTGTCACACTAAATTCCTTTTGTCTAGGACCTAGTTAGGCCAGTGTCACACTACATTCCTTTTGTATATGACCTAGTTAGGCCAGTGTTACACCACATTCCTTTTATATATGACCTAGTTAGGCCAGTGTCACACTACATTCCTTTTGTATATGACCTAGTTAGGCCAATGTTACACAACATTCCTTTTGTCTAGGACCTAGTTAAGTCAGTGTCACACTACATTCCTTTTGTCTAGGACCTAGTTAGGTCAGTGTCATACTACATTCCTTTTGTATATGACCTAGTTAGGCCAGTGACACACTACATTCCGTTTGTCTAGGACCTAGTTAGGCCAGTGACACACTACATTCTTTTTGTCTGAGACCTAATTAGGTCAGTGTCACACTACATTCCTTTTGTCTAGGACCTAGTTAGGCCTGTGTCACACTACATTCCTTTTGTCTAGGACCTGGTTAGGCCTGTGTCACACTACATTCCTTTTGTCTAGGACATAGTTAGGTCAGTGTCACACTACATTCCTTTTGTTTAGGACCTAGTTAGTTCACTGTCACACTACATTCCTTTTGTCTAGGACCTAGTTAGGCTAGTGTTACATTACATTCATTTTGTCTAGGACCTAGTTAGGCCATGGTCACACTACATTCCTTTTGTCTAGGACCTAGTTAGGTCAGTGTTACACTACATTCCTTTTGTCTAGGACCTAGTTCGGTCAGTGACACACTACATTCCTTTTGTCTAGGACCTAGTTAGGTCATTGTCACCCTACATTCCTTTTGTCTAGGACCTAGTTAGGTCAGTGTTACACTACATTCCTTTTGTCTAGGACCTAGTTAGGCCAGTGTTACACTACATTCATTTAGTATATGACCTAGTTAGGCCAGTGTTCCACTACATTCCTTTTGTCTAGGACCTAGTTAGGTCAGTGACACACTACATTCCTTTTGTCTAGGACCTAGTTAGGTCATTGTCACACTACATTCCTTTTGTCTAGGACCTAGTTAGGTCATTGTCACCCTACATTCCTTTTGTCTAGGACCTGGTTAGGCCTGTGTCACACTACATTCCTTTTGTCTAGGACATAGTTAGGTCAGTGTCACACTACATTCCTTTTGTTTAGGACCTAGTTAGTTCACTGTCACACTACATTCCTTTTGTCTAGGACATAGTTAGGCCAGTGTTACACTACATTCCTTTTGTATATGACCTAGTTAGCCCAGTGTTACACCACATTCCTTTTGTATATGACCTAATTAGGCCAGTGTTACACTACATTCCTTTTGTATATGACCTAGTTAGGCCAGTGTTACACTACATTCCTTTTGTCTAGGACCTAGTTAGGTCAGTGTCACACTACATTCCTTTTGGGTAGGACCTAGTTAGGCCAGTGTCACACTACTTTCCTTTTGTCTAGGACCTATTTAGGTCAGTGTCACACTACATTCCTTTTGAGTAGGACCTAGTTAGGCCAGTGACACACTACATTCCTTTTATCTAGGACCTAGTTAGGTCAGTGTCACACTACATTCCTTTTGTCTAGGACCTAGTTAGGCCAGTGTTACACAACATTCCTTTTGTTTAGGACCTAGTTAGGTCAGTGTCACACTACATTCCTTTTGTATAGGACCTAGTTAGGCCAGTGTTACACTACATTCCTTTTGTCTAGGACCTAGTTAGGCCAGTGTCACACTACATTCCTTTTGTCTAGGACCTAGTTAGGCCAGTGTCACACTACATTCCTTTTGTCTAGGACCTAGTTAGGCCAGTGTCACACTACATTCCTTTTGTCTAGGACCTAGTTAGGCCAGTGTCACACTACATTCCTTTTGTCTAGGACCTAGTTGGGCCAGTGCTACACTTCATTCCTTTTGTATAGGACCTAGTTAGGCCAGTGTTACACTACATTCCTTTTGTCTAGGACATAGTTAGGCCAGTGTTACACTACATTCCTTTTGTATATGACCTAGTTGGGCCAGTGTCACACAACATTATTTTTGGAACCTTTTCTTTTTTGCTATTTAGGGTGCGCAAATTGCGGAACACGGCTAGTTTCATATAGTGGCTCGCATGGATAGTATTTCCTGTCGCCCCTTGTTAGCGCCTCGTTTGGCCTATATATTTATTGTTATATTGCACTAGCATTGTTGTACGCCCCAGAGTATGGGTAATTGCTTATATGTACTATTGAATGCTCCGGCAGCACTAGCTAGCTTGACCCGTATTTAGCCTAGCAACTCTAGAACTATATAATGTACAGTAGTGCTATTTATTAGTTACTCTCTCACTACGTTTTCTGTTTAGACCCTTCTGGCGCTAGTCCAACTACCTTTGTTCTGTTTCTACTTGACTCCCCTTTTAACTGTTACTGTGTTGTTTTAGACACTTATTACCCCAAGCTACAACAAGGTCCTATATTTCTATGGTTCAGCAACAAGATCCCTCTTATTTCCTTATCAAGTATTTACCTTGTACTAGTAATCGTTACCTCCTATATATATTAGAGTGAGGGGGAAGCAACGATTCAACACACGTATCCGTGCGCGTCAAGTTCTATCTAAATTACAAATTTTATGTTTATTGAATGTTTAGAGGTGTTAGAAAAACTCGTGTGGATAAACTAATATCCAAACTAAATCAAAATAGTTTTCTCTAAATTCAGCTGCACCCTTTATATAATTTATTCTTTTACATTATTAATATAACCATAACAATCATAAACCAATAATATCTGGCAAAACATTTTAAAAACAATCTTCGAGACCAAACATTAATTAGACCATAAACCGAACGCAACCCATAGAAAACGCAGCATCTGCGAGAGCGATCATAAGATACGAGAAAATAAATTGTCTGCAGAGTAGTGCTCTGTGGCTGTCTGCAGAGTGGTGCGCTGTGGCTGTCTGCAGAGTGGGGCGCTGTGGCATGCTGCAGAGTGGTGCGCTGTGGCAGTCTGCAGAGTGGGGCGCTGTGGCATGCTGCAGAGTGGGGCGTTGTGGTATGCTGCAGAGTGAGGCGCTGTGGCATGCTGCAGAGTGGGTGCTGCTACATGCTGCAGAGTGGGGCGCTGCTACATGCTGCAGAGTGAGGCGCTGTGGCTGTCTGCAGAGTGGGGCGCTGTGGTATGCTGCCGAGTGGGGCGCTGTGGTATGCTGCAGAGTGAGGCGCTGTGCCATGCTGCAGAGTGAGGCGCTGTGCCATGCTGCAGAGTGAGGCGCTGTGCCATGCTGCAGAGTGGGGCACTGCTACATGCTGCAGAGTGGGGCGTTGCTACATGCTGCAGAGTGGTGTGCTGTGGCTGTCTGCAGAGTGGGTGCTGCTACATGCTGCAGAGTGGGTGCTGTGGTATGCTGCAGAGTGAGGTGCTGTGGTATGCTGCAGAGTGAGGTGCTGTGGTATGCTGCAGAGTGAGGTGCTGTGGTATGCTGCAGAGTGGGTGCTGCTACATGCTGCAGAGTGGGTGCTGCTACATGCTGCAGAGTGGGGCGCTGTGCCATGCTGCAGAGTGGGGCGTTGTGCCATGCTGCAGAGTGGGTGCTGCTACATGCTGCAGAGTGAGGCGCTTTGCCATGCTGCAGAGTGGGGTGCTGTGGTATGCTGCAGAGTGAGGCGCTGTGGTATGCTGCAGAGTGGGGCGCTGTGGTATGCTGCAGAGTGAGGCGCTGTGGCATGCTGCAGAGTGGGTGCTGCTACATGCTGCAGAGTGGGTGCTGCTACATGCTGCAGAATGGGTGCTGCTACATGCTGCAGAGTGGGGTGCTGCTACATGCTGCAGAGTGGGTGCTGCTACATGCCGCACTCAGCCTCTCGTCCCCTTCTCAGCCCATCATTTCAGTTGCACTGTGTACTACCAAAATAAGAACTCTGGTTGAGAAACAGTTTATTAAGTTTTTAAGTTCAAACACTAGTAGAGGTTTGTTTCCAAAGAGTTACAATGTTAAAATGACATCTTTCCTTTAATATTTTAGTTGTTAGGCTCACTAGAAGCGACGTTGAATGTTCACATTTTTGAACATATTGAAATATTTGTGGTTTAGGACAAATTATTCAGGTCAAATGTAACTGGGTGTTCATTACTATCAAATCCACTGAATTCATAGTTGAGATGTGTATATAATATTTAAATAAAATAACAAATAATTGAAGCACAACTTTAAGCTTCTTTGGGTAGCCAGACGTTTTCCAAGCCTTAGCTTGGAGATACCCGTGGCCCAAACAAGTGGCCACAGGACCTTTGGTACTTATTGAAGTACTTGATACATTAATGAGTTGTTCTGGAAGGGTAACTCAATATATATATTTCTATGCTAGACCTACACAACATTAATGTTTTATATATTTTTTCTCTAAATTTAACGTTTTACCAAAATATGGTATGGAATTAAACTTATGACGTGAGTTGTTGTCGACTTGGCTTACAACGTATGTTGATACCATTAAATAATACAATTATTTACAATAACCTCAGCAAAATCCATTTCGGTGATCGAATGGGCCAAGATAAGTTGTTACTTTCGCAATTGTCTCGACTGGCTATGACGAAAAGATCGGAATTCAAATGCTGACCGGATTTACTGAAGGTGGAGGAACTTCCAGAATGGTTCACCCTTCCTACATGCAAGTGCAGATACATTTACTCTAAATTGTGCCTTACTCATTCCCACCGCATTGGCGTAAATTAATCCATATCCGTACGGCATTAACGGTTAGTAAGACGTGGTGCTACAATAAACAATATCGAAGAGCAAATTTGTTGCTGACATTGTCATTACAAAAATAATCCTCAAAAGCAAATTTGAACATTAGTGTAGACTGATTTGTAACAATTTAACTGGTGGTTGGATGTTGGAGGGTGTATTTGATAGCTCGGAGGTGTTTAGCTGCGTTCCCCGACCAGTGTGTGATGTCGGCAAGAAGGGTGGGGGGGAATCGGGGAGGGGGGGTATACGATGCCACACAGTAGCAAAGTAACTTCTAGTTCTCGAGTTAATAAATCGCAAGTTTCACGCTGTCACGGCCACAGACCCGCGCGCCCCAAGCCCTTCATCAATAAATATTTTGTCACCCTCGTCCGAAGCTGCCAAGTCCAGCCAGACCCGACTCAATGGAAGAAGTTGAAGAGAGGTTCAGAAAACTCTGTCCCTGACAGCCTTAGATGGACCCTGGGGAGTACACTGGTCAGATAGTAGCTGGACCCTGGCGTGTACACTGGTCAGATAGTAGCCAGACCTTGGCGTGTACCCTGGTCAGATAGTAGCCGGACCCTGGCGTGTACACTGGTCAGATAGTAGCCAGACCTTGGTGTGTACACTTGTCAGATAGTAGCTGGGCCCTGGCGTGTACACTGGTCAGATTGTAGCTAGACCCTGGGGTGTACACTGGTCAGATAGTAGCCGGACCCTGGTGTGTACACTGGTAAGATATTAGCTGGGCCCTGGCGTGTACACTGGTCAGATAGTAGCCAGACCTTGGTGTGTACACTGGTCAGATAGTAGCTGGGCCCTGGCATGTACACTGGTCAGATAGTAGCCGGACCCTGGTGTGTACACTGGTAAGATAGTAGCCGGACCCTGGCATGTACACTGGTCAGATAGTAGCTGGGCCCTGGCGTGTACACTGGTCAGATAGTAGCCAGACCTTGGTGTGTACACTGGTCAGATAGTAGCCAGACCTTGGTGTGTACACTGGTAAGATAGTAGCCGGACCCTGGTGTGTACACTGGTAAGATAGTAGCTGGGCCCTGGCGTGTACACTGGTCAGATAGTAGCCAGACCTTGGTGTGTACACAGGTCAGATAGTAGCTGGGCCCTGGCGTGTACACTGGTCAGATAGTAGCCGGACCCTGGTGTGTACACTGGTAAGATAGTAGCTGGGCCCTGGCATGTACACTGGTCAGATAGTAGCCAGACCTTGGTGTGTACACTGGTCAGATAGTAGCCGGACCCTGGCGTGTACACTGGTCAGATAGTAGCCGGACCCTGGCGTGTACACTGGTCAGATAGTAGCCGGAACCTGGCATGTACACTGGTCAGATAGTAGCCGGACGCTGGCGTGTACACTGGTCTGATAGTAGCTGGGCCCTGGCGTGTACACTGGTCAGATAGTAGCCAGACCTTGGTGTGTACACTGGTCAGATTGTAGCTGGACCCTGGCGTGTTCACTGGTCAGATAGTAGCTGGGCCCTGGGGAGTACACTTGTCAGATAGTAGCTGGACCCTGGCGTGTACACTGGTCAGATTGTAGCCTGACCCTGGGGTGTACACTGGTCAGATAGTAGCCAGACCCGACTCAATGGAAGAAGTTGAAGAGAGGTTCAGAAAACTCTGTCCCTGACAGCCTTAGATGGGCCCTGGGGTGTACACTGGTCAGATAGTAGCTGGGCCCTGGTGTGTACACTGGTCAGATAGTAGCCGGACACTGGGGAGTACACTTGTCAGATAGTAGCTGGACCCTGGCGTGTACACTGGTCAGACTGTAGCTTGACTTAGATGTGCACACCGTGCTGAATGTAGCTGGGCCCTGGCGTGTACACCGTGCTGATTGTAAATCGACCTAAATGAATACACTTGTCCTCGCTTCATTATGTGATTATAAGTGTGAAGAAAAATCTACTGTCTCTTTGATGTGCATAGAAGTGTTGAGGCCAAGCTACCGTCTCTGTGATGTACATAGGAGTGTTGAGGCCAAGCTACTGTCTCTGTGGTGTACATAGAAGTGTTGAGGCCAAGCTACCGTCTCTGTGGTGTGCATAGAAGTGTTGAGGCCAAGCTACCGTCTCTGTGATGTACATAGAAGTGTTGAGGCCAAGCTACCGTCTCTGTGATATACATAGAAGTATTGAGGCCAAGCTACCATCTCTGTGATGTACATAAAAGTGTTGAGGCCAAGCTACCGTCTCTGTGGTGTACATAGAAGTGTTGAGGCCAAGATACCGTCTCTCTGGTGTACATAAAAGTGTTGAGGCCAAGCTACCGTCTCTGTGATGTACATAGAAGTGTTGAGGCCAAGCTACCGTCTCTTTGATGTGCATAGAAGTGTTGAGGCCAAGCTATCGTCTCTGTGATGTACATAGAAGTGTTGAGGCCAAGCTACCGTCTCTGTGGTGTACATAGAAGTGTTGAGGCCAAGCTACTGTCTCTTTGATGTACATAGAAGTGTTGAGGCCAAGCTACCGTCTCTGTGATGTACATAGAAGTGTTGAGACCAAGCTACCGTCTCTGTGGTGTACATAGAAGTGTTGAGGCCAAGCTACTGTCTCTGTGGTGTACATATAAGTGTTGAGGCCAAGCTACCGTCTCTGTGGTGTGCATAGAAGTGTTGAGACCAAGCTACCGTCTCTGTGGTGTACATAGAAGTGTTGAGGCCAAGCTACCGTCTCTGTGATGTACATGGAAGTGTTGAGGCCAAGCTACCGTCACTGTGGTGTACATAGAAGTGTTGAGGCCAAGCTACCGTCGCTGTGGTGTACATAGAAGTGTTGAGGCCAAGCTACCGTCTCTGTGGTGTACATAGAAGTGTTGAGGCCAAGCTACTGTCTCTGTGGTGTACATAGAAGTGTTGAGGCCAAGCTACCGTCTCTGTGGTGTATATAGAAGTGTTGAGGCTAAGCCGTCGACTGCCACCAGTAAAGCTATTATCCCCAACAATAGCCAAGGTGTTGATATGAGACTGCTGATTGAATTTATGCATACATCCTCCCCAAGCCTGTTCTGTAAGAGCTCGTACAATACACCCCGAGTGCGGATAACACCCCCGTTAGGGGACAGTAAGCCAATTTACCAGCGGCACATTGCTTGGCCTGTTAGATTCGTGATGACGTTTACTTGCCAGAGTCCCGTGCTCACAACCCCGACCATGGTTCTTTAAACGAGTTTCTATCAGTTTACTAAAGT